>OVAF01003420.1:0-12392 GCA_900406245.1 Odontarrhena argentea
TTTTTTAATATATATAGAGTGTATATACGGCTACAGTATAAACGCCGTATATACGGCCTGTACGGAGGTATTTTAGAATACTGTTTCCCATTAATAAATTTGTCTAAAAGTTTAGTAGTTTTAATTGGACATATGGTTTCAAGTTATCATCTAAACCGGAGAGGAGACCAAATACTTGGTCAGTTAGTCAACTATATAGTTTATTATTGTCAAGTTACCTTCTTTTTTTTATTAATTAATGGAAAACAAAATGTTTTTAGCATACCTAACCCTTAGGAGAAATTATTTTGATTAAGTAAATGTTATTTACAAAAATATCGATTAATATTTTTATTTAAAACATAAAATGTTATTATTTTATAGTACAATTTAATTATAAGAACTGAAAATGGTTTCCACCAACCACCTTAACCGAATAGGAGACCAAATAGGATGTGTTTCTCTCTGAGGGTGTTAAAATCGTGTTCAAAGTCGGTTTAGCATTGTTGAAGTATTGCCAAGATGAGCTGGTAAAGTTACCTTTTGAAAAACTCATACATGCTCTGAAAACTTTTCCTGAAGATGCAATGGATCCAGACACCTTACTTCCCTTGGCTTACTCNTTAGGAAAAAAATCTCATTAATGTAAAAAAAGAAAAATGTAAATCATATTCCATACTTTGGGACTTTTGAAAATTCTTGCTCTTCTTATTTCTGAATAATGGAAAGTTTACTGTGTAAAAAAAAAAGGAGACCAAATGCTTGTTGAGTAAGTCAACTATAATTTATTTGACAAGTTAGGTCTTTATTTTATAAAGAGTATCATTTTTGGAGAAATTATATCTGTTTAAAGAGACGTTGTGAGCATATACTTGTCCCATAACAAAAAAGACCAGTCAACTATTCTCGAATTCGATTCCATGGCTCAAATTCCGAATGAAGTTAATGGTGGCGATGCTTCCATGGCTGAAATTGTGAATGAAGTTCATGTTGGCGATGCTCAGGATCTTTTCTCGATTCTCTCTTCTTCGAAGAGGGATTTCCTTGTTCGTAATAACGGTGAACATGTAAGTTTCCTTCTTCTTCTTCTTCTTCTCTCTTTCTATGGTTGACTCGATTCTGCGTCTCAGTTTCTATTGAATTTTGATTATGACTTTGTGCCTGTTTCGTGATCCTGTGGATGTTCTTTTTGAAATAAAAACCATCAGACTAGATTCTGTGTAGGACCAAAAATAAGAAGACTAGACTCTGTGTTAATGGTTCCTGTTTATGAAGAAATATAGGTATGGCTTTTAGATGATGAGATAGCTTTGTATCCATCAGTTGCTCGTGTTTGCGTAAACTCTTTCAACTGGATTTCTTGTTCTGTTTTTTGAAACTTTGGATATCTGTGACTTTTTGCTTGGACCTTATTTTCGGGGTGGTTCGCATTGCTTATGTTGTCCCCTGGCTGCCTCTAGAGTTTGATCCATTGGATCCTTGTGGATTATCATTTTCAAGTGTTGGGGACTATATGCATTTCTTGATTTGTCAGGTGAAAATTGAGAGCTTAAAAGGAAAGAAGATTGGATTGTATTTCTCAGCTGCGTGGTGTGGACCATGTCAGCGGTTTACGCCGAAGTTGGTGGAAGTGTACGACGAACTCACTCCAAAAGCTGGTTTGGAGATAATTTTTGTGTCAGGTGATGAGGACGAAGAGTCTTTTAATGATTATTTTTCTAAGATGCCTTGGGTCGCTGTCCCTTTTACTGATTCAGAAACCCGTGACCGTTTGAATCTGTTGTTTGAGGTAAGCGGAATTCCCAACTTGGTGATGGTTGATGATCAGGGTAAAGTTGTAAATGGGGATGGGGTCAGTGTTATTCGAAACTATGGAGCTGAGGCTTATCCATTCACATCAGAGAGAATGGAGGAGATCAAAAAGGAAGAAGAGAGAGCACTGAGAGAACAGACTTTAAAATCCGTCTTGGTGTCTCCTTCAAGGGACTTCGTGATTTCGAAAGATGGAAATAAGGTACACTTGTTAATAGCTTATGAGATCAGTTTCGTTGTTGCCAAAGATTTATCTATAGAAGACTCTTGCACCAGTTAGCTATGCAGCGTTTTTTTCTCCGGCTTTGTTGACTTGTGAGACTGATCGTTTGCGTACTCACTATAGGTACCTGTATCAGAACTGGAAGGGAAAACCATCGGTCTTCTCTTCGCGGTCGCCTCTTACGGGGATGGCACAGAGTTTACTCCAAAGCTTGTTGAGGCTTATAAGAAGTTGAAGGAGAAGGGGGAGGATTTTGAGATTGTGCTGATATCTCTTGAAGAAGATGAGGAGGAATATAAGAAGGATTTTGAGACCCAGCCATGGCTAGCATTACCATTCAATGTCAAAAGCTCACTGAAATTGGCTAAGCACTTCATGCTGTCAACCATACCCGCGCTGGTCATTCTTGGGCCTGATGGAAAAACCCGTCACTCGAATGTTGCTGATGCTATTGATGAGTATGGCATTCTTGCATATCCTTTTACTCCAGAGAAGTTTGAGGAACTCAAGGAGATAGAGAAAGCAAAGGCAGAGGCTCAAACGCTTGAGTCACTTCTTGTCTCGGGAGATCTCAACTATGTTTTAGGAAAAGATGGGAATAAGGTATAGCTCTCTGTACCCTCTTAAATCTTCTTAACATTTGTGCTTCAGGGGCCGATCTGATTTAACCTGAAAATTGGGGATTTCTCTGTTAGGTGCTTGTTTCTAATCTGGTGGGGAAGAATATTCTTTTGTACTTCTCAGCTCACTGGTGTCCTCCTTGTCGCCGTTTTACACCATTACTTGTTGAAGTATACAATCAGATAAAGGAGAAGAATGAAGCGTTTGAGTTGATTTTCATCTCCAGTGACCAAGACCAGGAAGCGTTTGATGAGTACTACTCGCAGATGCCGTGGCTGGCTCTTCCATTTGGTGATACTAGGAAACCGTCTTTGGCACAAACTTTCAGGGTTGATGGCATCCCAACGCTAGTGGCTCTGGGACCAACTGGAAAAACTGTAACAAAAGACGCAATGGACCTTGTGGTAAACCATGGTGCCGAGGCATACCCTTTTACCGAGGAACGTTTGAAGGAGATTGAAGCTAAGTATGATGAGATGGCAAACGAGTGGCCTAAGACGGTGAAACATCCTCTCCATGAAGAGCATGAGCTACAACTGACTCGTATTCAGGTTTTTATGTGTGACAAGTGTGTTGAAGTAGGGCGAGGATGGTCATACCATTGTGACGAATGCAACTTTGATCTTCATGCCAAGTGTGCTTTGGAAGAGGTAGTGAATGCAACCAGCAATGAGGCTGTAAATGAAGCTGGTGGCGAGTCGAAAGACGGTTGGGTTTGTGAGGGAAACGTGTGCACCAAGGCCTGATTGATACCCTCACGCACACCTATTTCCTCTACCTGTGTTATATATGTAAGAGTGTGGCTACAATATGATTGTACCTTGGGGTTGAACTCTGTTATCTTAACTATCATTTAATTTGTGAAGTAATGTTTTAATACGGATGCGCCTCAGTTATGTAACTTATGTTTAAACTTACGAGATTGATTACCTTTACTGAAATCTGCTTCAGTTACGTTTCCATACCATCGAATATATATACATAACAAATCTCTCTATTACCCGGCTGCCGAAGAATATACTAATATATCTCAGGGTCTTACTAAATCATGTTAAAAGGACCACTTCATACGTAGATAGTTTAACTTATGATGGTAACATGAGAAATTCCAGGATTGTTCCCAGAGGTTTCTTGGATGAAAAAAATTGCATAGAAAGTATTGTAGAAGCCGCTGATATAATTGATTACAGGTGAAAAAAAACATATTTCCGTTGTGATAGCATTGCCCCAACATCAAAATCATCGGCAAATCAAGCCGGTTACCCAATCAAGTATTTGAAAATCGTCAAAGTTCCTACCAAAACATAAATAAAAATTAAATGTTGTTGCTCTGGTCATGTTTCTTTGAAAATATTGATCCAAAGGGCGGCTTATGCAGTGGCACTAGGTTGGTTATTGATAGGTTGGGTAACCATACTATTCAAGCTAGAATCATTTCAGGGTCAAATCAGTTGGTTTTGACACCCCCGGATACAATATTGCCATTTGAAATGAGCAGAAAACAGTTTCCCATCACATTGGCTTTCGTGGTGACAACCAACAAGAGTCAAGAACAATGGTTTGAACGTGTTGGTTTGTTCCTTCCTAAACATACATTCACTCATGGACAACATAAGTTACACTTTCAAGAGTTAAATCAAGATCTGGAATAAAAGTTCTTATCACTAATAAAGAGGGAAAAGTTTTTTAAAAGATGACCGATTTAAAAGAAAACCTTTTATAATCTCTTTTAATTTTAAGTTATTTTATGTTACTTCGCTGCTTTTTTCATTTTAAATTATTTTGTTTATTTCCATCGAACAAAATACTTAAGCATGTGACGATTGTCACATAAGTTTATTATCCCATCGTGTTTTGCTTTGATGAATGATTTATAATATTTGCAGTTTAGTCTGCTTCCTATTTTAACATCTACTACAAAATAACGATCAATTTGGATCATAGGATTACAACAAAAAAAAACAACAACATTCCAATTTAGGGAAAGAATTCCATCCGTTTTTGAAAATAAAGGCGTGCAGGTGCAGGCAACTAATCTAGTGTTATATCCTATATAAGAGTTTTAGTTTCTTTATCTTCTCTATTGCAATATGTAATTCCAAAATCTCTATTTTTGCATACTACGTGTGAGATTACCAAATCCCGAATGTGATGGTGATTGTTCTAGGTAAACTTACAATTACTATTATATTATGGTCACATAACTGTAGAATTTCAAATGTATAATCATACATCATTACATCATTATATAAAAATCGATTCTACGCTTTTAATAAGCGCTACTTTCGCATATTTATTTTTGTGCATGGATAATTTATACCCAAATTGTGACCTGCTCACTTTACATTATTGGAGATTGTTTTGCTTCATCAGACTAGAAAAGGAAATGTTTTCTTGTAAAAGGTCTGTTTTGTAAAGAAAGAAGATGCACGTGATTGTTTGTGGCAAGGCACGTGAGATGATCCCAAGACATAAACAATGCTTCGCTTCAAGCCGTAACGATGTTGAGGAAGACGGTAAAGCAACTACCTTTCCTCGATTCCTCCTCTTCTTCTTCCCTTAAAAGTCGTTTCTTTTTTAATTCCTTTCGATATACTTCACTAAAACGTAAACCTTTACAGATCAACAATCAAACCCATCTTCTGGTTTCTGAAAACCCTAACCCACCCGGGATCCGATTTCACACCCAATCGATCTCGATTCCTGCTGTTTTGTATCTGGGTCAAATGACAAGTGTTCGAATTCTGGAATTTTTGTTTGAGTTTTGATCTGTTGCTAAAAATGTCGCGTTTTCCTCGTGGATTCATGGAGAATCCACCAATTGAAGAACCCAAAATCCCTCGTCGTCCAACTATTTGCTTTAGGCCTATAAACCCTTCTGATTTGGAACGTCTGGAGCAAATCCATCGCGATATATTCCCGATCAGGTAAGGTTTAATGTGTTGTCTGAATTTTGGGGATTTGACTTTCCCTTCTCAGAAGTCCTTTTTTAAAAGCAATTGATTTGTTCAGGTATGAGTCTGAGTTTTTTCAGAATGTTGTCAATGGAGGTGATATTGTCTCTTGGGCTGCCGTTGATCGGAGCCGGCCTGATGGTTATTCTGACGAGCTTATTGGATTTGTTACTGCCAAAATCGTGCTTGCCAAAGAAAGCGAAGTCAGTTTCCTTTTTTCAGAAAATTTGTTGGATTTTGAATGTCTGAATTGGGGTTTCTTACAATTGGTGAAAAGAAGCTTTGATTTGCAACGTTTTTTTCTGTTATGATTGAAGCTTGTTTGGAATGGTTTTTGGGGTTTATGTTAAGGAGCCTACAAAGTCTTGTAAATCGTTGATATTTGAATGTCTTTTAAAGTTTCATAAGATGGGTTTCTTACAAAATTTAGACAGAGCTTTTTGTAAGGTTTTGACTTTTTGATTGGTGCTTGTTTGGGCTGTATTTACCAGATAGGGGTACAGCATTGTCTTATAATTCGTTATTAGCCTTTCGGGTTTTGTGCTGAAATTTTTGAGTAAGTTTAGGTAACAAGTTCTTGTGAAGTTTAGATTTTGGATGTTTTTGAAACATGTCAGAATGCCCACTGTTTCAAAATATGTTCATCAGATGGGATTCTGACAAAACTTCTTAAAAATTTAAATTACAATCCTGATTTAACATCTTGATTTCGATTGAAGCTAGTTTTCCCTTTTTATTCGCTGATGGTTTTTCATGTCTTGCACAGATATCAGATCTGATAAGATATGACTCGTTGAAGGGAGAGGAGACATTGGTGTATATTCTAACACTTGGAGTTGTAGAAGCTTACAGAAACCGCAGAATAGGTACTAATCAGTAAGCCGCTGATATGGACTTTCTATTTGTTCCTCTCTTGTCTTGCTTGATTTTGGTAATTTTAAGTACTGCAACGTTTTTTTTGGGCAGCTAAGTCATTAATTAAAGAGGTCATCAAATATGCTTCAAGTATCCCTGCATGCCGTGGTGTATACCTTCATGTGATTGCACATAACAATCCGGCAATCCGATTGTACAAAAGAATGTCATTCAGATGTGTGAGAAGTTTACCTGGATTCTACTTAATTAACGGCCAGCATTATGATGCTTACTTGTTTGTCTACTTTATCAACGGTTATCGCTCTCCTTGCTCACCCTTGTAAGTACAAAACACTAGGCCTTCTGCATTCAAGTTTTTATTATCCCTTGATGTTTCTTTGCAGTTTTTGTTAACATATGGGGGTTATGGTTTGATTGGTACTGCATTGCAGGGATCTTGCGGTACTGGCTCTGAATTATATGAGGAGCGGAATAAAATCAGTGGCTTCAAAGCTGGCAATGAAGCACGAAGAGAAAAGCTTGAAGTGGCTTAAATGCAAAGATAATGCGCGGTGTCTCCTGCCTATTCAGACCAAACGAAACCTTGCATCTGAGAGGTTGTCAACCGGATACGATTACGTCTAGTGTTTCATCTCCGATTCATGGACATTGTAAAATCATTCATATTCATCTTCGTTATTAAAGCTTTTCTTTATAGATATGGTTGTTGGTTGTGATCTTAGTTGTGTGTTCTGTGTAGTAATAACAAAATAAGAAATGTCTAAAATGTATATATTGTGATAGTTGTAAAAAACCTCTCTGTTGGACGGAGTGTTCCAATCTTTATTTCTGCTTGAATGGCGGGAAATAATTACGCTGGGCTGACTCGCTGTCTGTCTCCATCGTGGAAGATTCAGTCACATTTTTTATCTTTCTATACAGGTTTAAAACATAAAAGCCTAGTGATACAAAGATTCTTCTTCAAATCTGACCGTGAACACCCAATATAGGTTTCTAAAGCTTTGTATGGTGGCTTTCGAGGCATTTGTGGTGGATTTAATGGTCATATTTGGTCTAATGCTCCTTCAAGTGGTTGCCCTCCTCTTCTTAGGTCGTTCTTCGTTCTAGCTCTTTTTAACTGTCTTCAGGTTTGTCTTCTTGGATGTATAAGTTGCATTGATGTCATCACAGACTATTAATGAAGAAAAAATGGTGATTGTAGGAATCGAAAAACCGAGTTAAAAGAAATTCGAAGTAAGGAGAGAAGATTAATTGAAATTTATAAAATTATTTTAAGTTAAATACAAAGTCAAAAAATTGATATCTCCTTAATTTATAAAATCTCCTACGGTGTTGTGGATTGTGAGATTATGAATCTCCGACCAAAAAGAATATATATAACAAATTTTTTTACATAATTATCATGGGTATAAATAAGATCATCACGTATACAAATTCATATAAATATCACTAGAATTTTGTAAAATTCTAATAAATAAATTTTGATCCCCGCATACCAACGACCCATCTAATAATGAGTTATTTCTCCGTTTCAAAAATTTAAATTTTCTAGCTTTTTTATTTTAAAATTATGGATTCTTCCATTATTGTATACATTTTTTTATTAATTATTGTAAACACGGTAGAATTCAAGAAGACTTAATTGGAAAAATAATTAAATTGTATAATGTAATGAAAAGAATATGTACGTATTTATCATTAGACATAAATTTTCTTTTAACAAGTGTGAAAAGTCTAAAAAAATTATCTTTTTTAAAAAAAATGAAATATATAATAAGATTTTATATAGTTTATTCCACCTCATAGAAATATCGCCATTTGGGAGTTCTTAGGGAGGTTTTTACGTTAAAATAAAAATACTCTATTTGTTTTATAAAAATGTCGTTTCAACCATATAGTCAAATTACGTAAATATGTTAGAAAATTTATTATATCCCTAAACTGGTAAATTGATTATTTGTATTTTTCTTTATTCTTGAGGTTAAATTAGGTATTTAATATATATAATTTCATTGAAAAATGAGAATAACATTTTCTGTAAAACGAAAAAATAATTCTGAGACGGGGATCGTTGTGAAAGCGAAGAGTAATAGAAAAAGATGAAGGACAAAATAGAGAGAAAGAGAAGAATGTTTTAGAGAACAAACTTTGATAACTTCGTTGACCATCTAGCACAAAAAATCTTCATTAGCCATTTGTCTCATTCTCATTGATCTAATATTTTTATAATTTAAAATTTATTTATTTAATGTAATTATAAATTTTGAAAGTAATCAATTCCCCTAATACACAAGTAGAGAAATTTTCTCCCTTGATGCCATGTGTCCTTTTTGCATAGGTGTCACTCTCTCCTTCATTCTCAGCTTTTTTTTTGTTCATTCTTTATTTATTTTTCATTATTTATTTATCATGTTTTGTAATCAATTTTTTATAATTTTTTTTACAATAAAATCGACATTGAAAAATAATATTTTTTTATAACATTTATTTTGATTAAAATTTATATAATTATAAAATTTTAAATGTATAAATAATTACTTTATCATTAACTTTTAAAATAAATAATATGCTATATTTTAGACCTATTTCATCGGTTTAAAAATTATCTATAATTTTTTTTTCATCATCTCAAAATTATCTATAATTTTTTTAAATCGAAATACCTAGATTTCTCTTTATAATATTTTTCAAAATTATAATTATTCTTCCATAATCCCTTAAACAACCTAATTAATATAAATTTAAAAAGAAGCTTCAAATTTCGGATTATATTATTTACCATTTTTTAAATATTTCTTTGAATATTAAAAATCAAACACAAAACAAATTTTCTTTTCGTCACCACATTTTTCTATTGTTTTATTTTTTTTCCATTTTTTAATTTTCTTTTTGTTACTTTATCTCTTGTTGAAAATAAAAAGAAAAATAAACTGTTCGACTTTATCCAAAACTGATTCACACACGATCTCCAAATTATCCGCTCCCATGTTCAACCGTAGACCACCATTTTTTTCTTCTTATAAGATACATTGAAAATCTCTTCAGTTTCTAAATTTGGTCTCCTTTTTTTTTTTCCTTCTCCATCCATCTCTATCTCAACTGTTCTTCCTTCCTCCACGAATCTCTTTAATCACGACTTCTGCTTCAAACAAAAACCGGATTTTGGCTTCTTCACTTGCTAACTTCCAATCTGATCTCCAACCTCCCATGATCTCTCTTTCCCACTCCTACCTACCCAAATCCACAATATTTTTGTCGGTTTAACGAAGAGCTTCTCAGTTTATCGTCAGAGAGGAAGGAGAAACAATGGGTTTTGTCCTAACTTCTACTTTGTCCTCCTCATCCCTTCATTGCCGTTTCCAAGCCTCACTACCAGGTCTCTCTTCTTTCTTACTTGTACATCTTCAACAACTCATGATTTGTAACTGTCTTAAAATCTTTTGTAGCAAATACACTTACTAGACTCGTCCCTATCCCGACAATACTCTCAAGTTCAGGGGCAGACTCCCGATTCAAGTAAATTAGTTTTCGTAATTCCCAACTGGTAAATTTTTTTATCCCTGTGGATTCCAAGTTGAGATTCTGAATTCTATTATGCGACCACTTATTTTTTCGCGAAACACTTGACTGATATATCGCTTTTAAATATTTCGGTTGCGCGTACTCCTATCGCCGCCGTTGTCTTCGACGCAGATCCACTGCCCTCCGTCAACAACTGCACATATAAGGTACTTCATAGGTTTTAATTGTTGCAGAAACTCGATTTTATCAACTCTATTTAGATTTGACATATTTCATTGACCTCTGATTCGATTTAGGGTTTAAAGCTCCCTCTTTTATACTGGGTGTCTCAATTAGATTAAAATTCGCAGTCTTTTTGCCTATTTGTGAATCCTCTTGCTAGAAATTAAGTGTTTTTTGTTGGTTTGTTCGGTGAATTGGAACCAATGGAGATTTTGATTCTATGTCAGAGTTATATCATTTCTTACTATGAAGAAAGGTTTGATGAGATGGGGTGATGATGATGATGATGATAATGAAGATTCATCTGAGGAATCATCGTCCTCTGCTTCTGAGTCGAATGTGGATAAGACAGAGATTGGGAAGAAGAATAAGAGGAAGAGCAAGAAGCCAATAGGTAGAAAAAATACTTCATTATTCTTTGTTTTAACATTGTGAGATATCTCTATGTAACTCTTTGTCTTCGTTATATTGTTTTTACTGCAGCGAGGTTTGCGAAGAAAAATAAGAATGATTGATATACCAAGAATATCATTTATATGTTTATTTATCAATGGGAAATGGCAAAAGAAATACACAACTATTATAGAGTTGCTGCAGCCGTCTTCGTCTCTGAGATTACAAGAAACTTCTGTATTTTCGGTAGTTTAAGGCATTTCAAAGAGACAATATGTCAGGTGATGAGGCTGCTCCAGCTGTTGTTCCTCCCGTTGCTGAGCCAGCGGCAGCCATCCCAGAGGACATTGACTTATTAACTGCAGTTGAGTTGACTCTTAGAAAAGCTCGTGCTCATGGTGGTGTGGTTCGTGGTATCCATGAAGGCGCCAAGCTTATTGAGAAGCGTGTGGCTCAGCTTGTTCTTTTGGCTGAGGACTGTAACCAACCTGACTATGTCAAGCTTGTCAAATCTCTCTGCGCTGATCACAACATCAATCTGCTTACCGTTCCAAGTGCCAAGACCCTTGGTGAATGGGCTGGACTTTGCAAGATTGATGCTGAGGGTAATGCCATAAAGGTTGTTGGATGCTCATGTGTTGTAGTCTATGTTTTTCATCTCAATGCTGTTTTCTCTTGTTTTTGATATTTAATATTTAGCAGACAGCTCTTGGGATATTGTTTGAAGCATTATCGAAGTTTTGTTGTTATCTAGGCTCTACTCTATTTGCCCAAAAAAAAAGAAGAAAAATTTGCCCAAAAAAAAATCTAGGCTCTACTCTTCCAAGGCCCAATTTGCTTTATAATTTTTCTGGATTCATTTATCATAATGTGAAGAATCAATTGCAGATTTAATCTAGATAGTAAAGAAAAATATCGAAGAAACTAAATAGTAAATACATTTGTTGAATTTAATGATTATAATTCTACGTGAAGCTGACTACTAAGTGGTCATGTACTATAAAAAAAAAAACTATTATGGAGTCATATTTAATTATTTATACATGTGAAAAAAGAAAAAAAAATGTATTTATTTATACATGTGAAAATAATTCTTTTAAACATTAGTCTTTAGACTCTTTACGTTAGGGATCCTAAACATTAGTGTTATTTATTTGAAGGCATTTTTCGTATAGATAACAGAAAATAAATTAACGTTAATAAGTGTCTTGATGTATATGCACATGCCTATTTTCTTTGGGGTCACGTATTGATGTATATACTCTATCTTAAATTCATCTCAAACTTATGATGACATCTACCAAATTCCTTTATTGCTGTTGGATGCTTTCTACAACGAGCGCTACCCAATTTCCATTCGTACCTATTGGATCGACCACGAACCTTTAATCAACATTGATTTTGTGTTTTATAACACTAATCATATATCCTTCATAGATTTGTTAAAATTTAAAATGATTATTAGTTTGTAAACAACATTACATTCTTACAAACTCTTACATATATATGATATATTTTAATCCCAAATATTTTATTATCGAACCATATTTAGAAACGCAGGAAAACAAAAATGCATTCCATAATACTATATAGTAATAAAATCAGTAGGCTATGTAGTTAAATTGAAATAATATCCATTTACCTTCTAGCCAAAATCATTGGATTTCATGTAACAAAACCTATACATGCTGTAATTCATATGTGAAAAATTATTTACATCCTATAATCACATAATATGTTGTAAGAAAATTACAATAAGCAGATAAATTTGAGTTCAAATTTGATTTACA
>OVAF01003421.1:0-12390 GCA_900406245.1 Odontarrhena argentea
TCCTGTCGCTCCATGAGCCCATTGGACCAGCTTATCCCTCGGATTCCCTTCGCTACACGGGTAATTTCCACTCTTCGGAAACCTATTACTCATCATATACCTCAATGTCCCTTGAACATCCTTCACATCGTCTTCTGATAACGGAAAATGTAACAAAACGTGCAAGATTCCAGCTAATCCATTCGCCGCACCCCAAAATCGCGTCCCGTGGAACCTAAAAGCCACAAAATAAGATATAAAACTAAACTCTAAACCGGACTATCACTCCTAATTCTTTGTCTGCCACACTTGCTATATATTCCAAACCTGTATAACAGAGGACAAGCTTCATGATCTGCAGCTCCAACTCGTCCACCGGATAAAATGGCAGCGACAATAGGCGATAAGAGATGGTCAGGAACGGTTCCCTCACCAAGATATCGGTTTATGAACAGAGCAGCCCAGAGGAAACCAGCTCTACCATAAAGAAGGTCATAAGACATTCCAAATCCTCCTTCCTCTGGTCCTGCTGGTAACTCCCTCTCTTCCGCAAGCTGCTTGCAATAAAAACAAATCTCAGAAATTCACTACACATCATTTTTTTCTTTTTAATAATTAAGAGATTATGTGTCTATGATCCCATCCCGAAGCCGCTTAAGCCTTAAAGCTATGGCTATTGGTTACAAAATATTTTCAAGGAAGACTGTTTTAAAATGATGTTATTAAATATCACATTACTATACTGATTTTGAAGGTTAAGTTATTGTCACGTGAGAATCATAGAACTTAAACAACTTCTGTCAGAAAATTGAAACATGAAGTAGTTTAGAACTTAGAAAGTCAACAAGATTTGGAACCTCGAGAAAAAGACCGAGGAAGAAGTCACGTTTTGATTGGTCCCCTCTGTAATTGGCTACAATCGCACCAAGCGCATAAACTCCTCCTCTTCCACATAAAAACGTCACGTGCCTATTCTTGATCGTTAAGTTAGAAAACGACAATCAGTGAGTGTGTAGATATTATTCCATTAATTACAAATACACGTTATATTCATGAAATTGTTATATTCAATAGTTGGTTCAAAAAGCGACTTATTTGTAATTCTGTTCTTTTTCTTTCGTCGATTTTCAGATATTTATCAAAGTTATAGTGTAAATTTTTGTTTTTTTTTTTAAATTGACGATGATGATATTTGATGTTTACTCGGCTTAATTAGTGGCGAAGAATATTTCACCTGGTTGTGGCACGTGCATCGTTGGCACACGTGTCGATTATCTCAGCGCAAGTTAGCAGATCTTGATGGTTCCTAGTGATCTCGTACGACTTCAAGCAAGTGAAAGCTGTTCCGAGCAAGCCTGAGTACACAGTCGGATCTAAAATCAGACCCGGATCCGACACACCGGTCTTCCACGTGGCCTCCACAACCTGATACACACATACATCGACCGGTATGAGCCATGTACGGTACGGACTCTAGCTTATGTTAGTATTTTTGGGGCTATGTTACGCACCTGGTTCTTGAGTAACGCCGCTGCTCTAAGAAACGTTTCTGAAGAGAGTTCGGAGGTGGTCTTGACTGTTTCTCCGCCGTTACCATCGTCGTTGCATCTCCGTTGCTCCGCTACAAACTCCACCGCCGAGTATGACATAGCTCTTTCCTCTCTGTTTGTGTTTCACTCTCAATCTTGATAGCTATAAGAAAGAGTATCAACTACAGAAAGCTACTTTATATATAAGAAAGAAGTTTAATTGTTACCACAAACTTATACAGTTTATGTTCTCTTTTTTGTTGTAAATACAGAACATATAGAAAACGTGGATGGCTCAAAAGTTTAAATAATAATTGCTTTATTATTCTGGAGAAAAAAAAATATAATGATTCATACGGTTTAAATTATATATGCATATCAGCATATGTATCATAACTAAATATTTACAATGACCATGACTGGTAAATTGGTAATATTTACGGTTTATGTTAATGTCATATTCCTATTGTTTAAATTTAAATCAAGTTTAATTTATAGAAAATTTGTGTTAGATATACCTTTTTGGACCTAAATTTAGGTTTATGACCCCATACCATGTTTGATGTTGTCGTACAATATTTGGGACGAAAATACCCTTAAATTAAACTACAACATTTTTTATTGTGTCGGAAGCCCTCTGACACTTATAAGTAAATGAATGTGTTTCTTCTTATTATCCAATTTACAATAGTTTTCTCTTGGATTACCTCTCTCTAGTCTCTAACCTCTCTCCAACCTCTCTCCAATATTTATCTTATGTCTTTTCGCTGAAGAAACATATTTCTTCTTCTCTAAGAATGAAGCACTCCATTCTCTCTTCTGTCTCAGTTCTTTCTTCTTTATTTGATGGTTCCTTCATCGTTGCTCCGCCGCTCTGAATTAATGGAGTCTTCCGACTATGAAGAATCCGGCGAATTCTTTAAGGTATTAACTCCATTCTCTTCATGAATTACTCTGATTTATCTTGGAATTTTGACATTTAATATTGTTTATTTTGTTGAAACCCGTAAATTCATCAGACTTGCCACCATATATGTTTGTTACCGGTAAAGGTGGCTAGCTACAACATGCATCCCTGGGGTAACATCCATGGTATAATAGGAACATCTGATGGTGGTGGTCTACAAGATGAGTTAGACGCTACTATGACTCATATCCCCTCCTCCGATACTCCGCCAGTCGGAATCCCTAGAGTTTTTCGGTAGCGAATAATCCGCTGAGGTATTACCTTATTAAACCAAATATGTTCATGTAAGTGTGATTTATCTTGGAAACTTGACCACTTTTGGTGTGTGTTTTGTTGAAGACCATTGACCCATTAGCCTTGCCTCCACGGATGTTCGCTTACTACTTCAACATACTGGTGTAAACGTCTATCACTTCAACTGGCGTTAGGGGTAGATTTTGGTCACCATATGCGAGGATGACATGAGAAAGCTGTATAGTTATGCGGATATAATCAACTCGGTATTGTCTACTATTGTATGTGGTCATTTAACATAAACAGTAGACAAACTCTCAATAGGTCCTTAAGTTTATTCCATAAACTATTTATAAACTTGCTAGTAGATGTTAACAATTTATGTTGGATTGCTATTTTGAATTTTGGATTTTTGCAAAAGTGTCTGTTTTCTGAGATTTCAGATTGGCTTTCTATGAATCTATCATTTAAGATATTTTGCTAACATGCTTATTGAACATATACGTTAGTAATAAGACGACAACAAAATATGTTGCAATGCTATTACAAAATTTTGTGTTTTTTTCAGGAACTTATTAACTTCCTCGTATGGATATATCAATCTCAATATATGTCCACCAAGTCCCTTAAACATATACATTACGCATTAGTCGTCCGTAATAATCAAGAGGTTCCATGATTGTGTAAGGGTTGTGTTTGGAGTTAGGATAAGGTCTTTCAGTTGAATCCAACTTCCTGCTCCCTCCCGACAAGCGCTGGCGTTTCACTTGTTATGCCGTATACTTGAGTTGGTAAACAACTACCACTGCTTTTAGCAAAATAACCACTGCTTGTATCCGTCTATCCGTGTACATGTCTGTCAACCTCAATTTTTCCTCTGTTTGTTTGTGTCAGACAAGTATTCTCCACGCGCCCCTCTCCATTCATTCTTAAATAACTTCCATATTTAATTCTTAATTATACTTTATGAACCCTCTCTAACCCCTACAATCTATGAGCCCTTCGAACACAACTTCTCTCTCTCCTTACTCGTTTATATGTGCCTAGTGCTGTCAACTTCAACCTTTTTGCTGTTTTGTGACAGTTAATTTCCTGCATACGCGTCTTTGAATTCACGCTGAAGCTCCTTCCAAAGGGGTATTATAGATATTTCTCTTACGATTGGGCTACAGAAATTAATTAAATTAGTTTTGGGGTCAGTTAGCTAATTCAAAGCCCATATAGGAATATTCATGCCATTGACTCTAATTTATATTGTATGTTTTTATGGAAAATAAATAAATATGTAGACCTATTTTTCAATTTTAGTTGGTGACAAACAAAATAACTCCATTTTGTGACAAATATAAACTGTTGAATTTTTTTAAATTATTTTACAGTATTTTTTTTCGATATGATGTTAGTTTGAGACGGATGAGTTTAATGAGGTCGTTCGTTTCTAATTATTACTTTTGTAAGTTTGGTTGAATTAGGTTAAGGGTCCTACATGTCCGATAATATCAACGAGTAAACATGCTGGGGAATTTGTACTATGTAGTAAAAGTAAGGAAGAAACAAAAGTAAAAGCTGATGCAGTATAGGATTCTTCTGGTTGCATGACATGACTGGTGTAACACGTGAACCTGGACACGTGTCGAGATTTCGTCCTCTCCATCATATTACAAAGCAAAATCTGCCGTTAAATCTGAGCTTCTGGACATGGTCTTTACCCATATATCAATTAAATTTTTATATATAAAATAATTTAACATAATTACAGTGCAGACTGCAGAGAGTTTGATTGAGAATCTCAGACTATCAAAATTTTAAAATAATGAATCGAATCCGAAAGGCTTTATTTTGTTTATTTATTTTGTATAGAGGTTGCATAGTGGGAACGCGTAAGATTTGTGATTTGGTTTGATAGATGTCGACCTTTAATCAATAACTAGATTAGCTGACGTGGTAACACGTTTGAGAAAACGTGATTTATGTGGTATTACTTCACGCTGATGTTGTTTTTAGTTGGGAGTCACGATTTTAAGTTATAAAATTAGCTTTCGTGTATGCAAGAAAACACATTATGTATCTTAATATATATAACCCATGTAGTTTGCTCTATTAGTTAAATTAAACAAGTAATTAACTCAGACTCGTATCAAAACAAAGAGAATTGGCATATGCATATTCGATCAGAAAAAATGAAGCCAAATTCACTTTAAATTTAGCAAACGAGATTTTTATAACATTTTGAACACATCATGTAAACAATGAAGTACTCGCGGATTAAACAAAAACAGCTTAAATCTCTAATGCATAATTTTTTTCATGTAGTCAGTCACACCATTCATAATTTTAACTGAACAAAACAAACCTTTTTTTTTTTTGGCACAAAACAAAACAAACCTTAATGTTAGTAATTACAATGATTAATGCCTTTAATGGTAAGGGTTAGCTTAAGACACTTGTATCTCATGGATCTCAAAGGCCCATATTTAATCTATCAAATTATCTTGGGCTTAGGTGCAAGCAAGCCCAGTTCCTGACTAGTGACTTATTTATTCTATAGGTTTAGGCTTTGTTAGTATAGCCCAGTTCCTAAGTGGCCTTAACTTGTTGAAAACTAATTACTTCAACTTATTATAACTTTTTTTATTAATTGACAACAATTAATTAATAGAGAAACCAATAGTGGATTTTTTAAAAAAAGAAACAAAACATACATCAAAGAAATTATTTTATTTTGATATTTGTTTTTTTTTTTTGTGAAATGGGCTGCATGATCTCACAAACTTCATGCCTGCCCAAGAGTTAAGCATTTTCATTTTAAAATAAATAAAAAAATATGTTTCATAAATACAACCAATAATTGGCGTTAATTAAAATTACATTTATTAGGGTACTAAATCAGATGTAGCTTTGTAACGCAAAAAGTTTAGAGAGAAAAAACAATAATGTTTGTTACAAAAAAAAAAAAAATGTTATTTGGTAGTTGAAAATTATTTAATGATTATCACACAATATTATATATTCATTAATCGGACCAAATCAAAGTACCAAACCTAAATGAAAGTTGAAGATTTACGTTTTCTTTATATAAAAAAGGAAAAAACAAAAGTAAATTAAGCGTGGAAGCTGTTTCTTTCTTCTTCCTTCGTCAAATGAACCAAACCGAGATCGAACCACGAAGAAAAACAAAAGAAAACTGAAATCGAAGACGAAGAAGAAGAAGAAGAGACTTTTCTCCTCACCGGCACGTTGCTCTCACCGGAGCGATCTCGGTGATCGATAGAAACCTATAAGCTCGATTGTTGATTTTATTCTCGAGAGGGAGAGATGTGGGTTTTCTATTTGATCTCGTTGCCTCTAACCCTAGGATTAGTTGTTTTCACGCTTCGTTACTTCGCCGGGCCGGAGATTCCGCGGTATGTTCTTATCACCGTCGGATACACATGGTTCTGCTCCGTCTCCGTTATCATCCTCGCTCCCGCCGACATTTGGACGGTAACAGTTTCTTTTGTTGATTCCGAATTGAATGTTACGAGCTTGAAGTCTTTGCATCTGGGTGAATAGTTTACCTTTAGGAGAGTCTCCTAGCTTGATTTTGGAATTGTAAATTGTAATTGAAGTGTTCTGATGCTTGGAAGTTTCATAGGATTGAGATTCACATTTAGCTGGAGAATGTGGTGTTTGAATGCGGCTATAGACACGTCTGATTAGTATCTAATGTCCAGAGAATTTGAAAGACTGACTGATTTGTGAGTCAAGAACATTATGTTTAGGGATTATAAGATTATTCTCTGTAATGGGTGGTAGCTGTTGAGGTATATGATTGGAAGCTATCATAGTAGAGTGCAAAATTATGGAATTCTATATGAAGATAGGAATTTTGTGATGAAACTATTGTACTTATAGCTATTGGTAGCCGTATTTGGTTTGGATTTAAAATCAACTAGGCCAACTATCAGATTAGGGAATGATTCACCTTCTTTTTTTTTTTTTTTTTTTTTTTTTAGAANTCGTCCTGAAAATGGAGCCATTTCCTTCTTGTGGAGTTGGTCATACTGGAGTACGTTTCTGCTTACCTGGTATGGACCGGTCAAATTCTTTACTGGCTTTGCTCTGGCACTTGTCTTCTTCAGTACTTGCAGTTCAGTATAATGTGTTTTTCCTTTGGTCAAATCAAATATTTAGCTGGTAGAACCGGATTTGCTTAGTTATCTAGTGAAAGTTAAACTTTCATATGGTTGTTATCTTCTGGTTGACAGTATATAAACTGAACACCTAGCAATCCATCTACATTCTTTTGTTGATAATAGATGTATGTCTCATATAGTAAACTGTGTTACCTCTAAGCAGGGCTGTGGTGCCCCTTCTTCAGGGTTTCGAAGACGCTGGAGACTTTACCGTGTCCGAGAGACTGAAGACTAGCGTGCATGTTAACTTAGTTTTCTATTTAGTACTGGGATTCATAGGTCTTCTCGGTCTTATCCTTCTTATCAGTATGCACAGAAACTGGTAAGCTGTCTTTCATGCTTGAATCTGCATACATATCGGCTTCGTATCTCCTGCCTTTTCATTAGCTCTTCTCTTAAAAAAAGCATAATATTACTTCCAAGCGTTGCTTCTCAGTCAACCCTCATTTAGCAATAGATGGCATTTACATTCGTTTTCGGGACTATTGACTAGGCTTTCTTGTATGTTAACAGGAAAGGAAGCATTTTGGGTTATGCTATGGCATGCTCAAATACGTTTGGGCTGGTCACTGGTGCATTTCTTCTTGGCTTTGGCTTGAGCGAAATTCCTAAGACCCTTTGGAGGAATGCAGATTGGACCACCCGTCAAAAAGTTCTCTCGCACAAAATTGCCAAAATTGCTGTAAAACTTGATAATGCCCATCAAGAACTTTCAAATGCGATTGTAGTAAGTATTATGAGATTAAACAACTTTGCGTTTAAGTACTTCATGTATGCTTAGAACATGACTTCGTGATATAAGTAGATATTCCAGGTAGCAGACTTGTATCCAAAGTAGTTTCTCTTGACGTAATTAAGTACCTCAAGTTTTTAGCAATCCAACTAAGTATACACTATGCCCCCGCAAGAAACCATTTTGTTTGCATGTCAGACTGTTTATCACTTCATAACCATTGCCTTGTTAGGTTGCTCAAGCGACTTCGACTCAAATGTCCAAGCGTGATCCTATGAGACCATACATGAATGTTATAGACGCTATGCTGGCTAAAATGGTAACCTCTACTTCCCCTTATCCTTGTATTTTGAACATATAATGGGAGTTCTCCAATTGTTGATGATAATTCTCTATACCAGTTCAGGGAAGACCCATCATTTAAGCCTCAAGGTGGTCAATTGGGTGAAAACGATATGGACTATGATACAGATGAGAAATCGATGGCAACATTAAGGCGGCACCTTCGAAATGCTAAGGATGAATATTATAGATATAAAAGGTAGGACTAGCTTTCTGATGGCTCTGTCTTAATTTATTTTAAGACTATAGGAGGAAAACTTGCTCCATTTTATAGACTTGCTTACTACTGGATTATTTAGAATTCTGTAGTCATGTGTAATCATGGCTGTTTTCAGTGAGTATCTGACTTATGTTACGGAGGCCCTTGTTCTTGAAGACACAATGAAGAACTATGAAAGACGTGATTCAACTGGCTGGTAAGCTTTTCTGTCTTTTCATCTATCATACAATATATAATTATCTCTTTCATATATCTCATATACAAGTGTATAAATAATGTCCATCATCACCTTAAACATATTCGTTGCCCCATGTTTTAGGAAATATATTTCAAGCTTCCGAGCCAGTCGAAGCGGAAAAATGGGGAATTTTCTTGATACATTGGGTAAACTTTCTTTTTTTTTTTTACTTAATTAATTTTCTGAACAAAAAAAAAAAATACAAAGGAAAACAGCCTCGATTAGTTATTGGATTATTCATCTGTTGAAAAGTCTGGCATGATAATACTTTTGACATTGTTGGTATCGACAGAATTTGTGTGGAGGTGTATATTGGAGAAACAGATTCAGGTGGTGTTGGCGATAGTTACGGGGATTATGTCAGCTGCAATTCTTTTAGCTGAGGCAACTCTCCTTCTTAGTAAATTGGACTTGTCCCTCTTCTCAATACTTATAAGGTCTGTCAAATCCGATGAATTACTAGTGCAGGTACGTTTTACTTTACATTTTGGTTCTGTTTTATTTTCAGTGGAGCTACAAGATCTCTTGTTACCTTATAGTAGCAAGTTGTTTCCATTTGTATACTTAATCCTGTTCATTTTTGTTTCAGGCATTTGCTTTTGTACCTTTGGTGTATATGTGCATCTGTACATACTATTCACTCTTCAAAATTGGGATGCTGATGATTTATTCCTTGACGCCCCGACAAACAAGTTCTGTTAATCTCCTAATGATTTGCTCGTAAGTGCTGATTAATCCAATTTTTGGAAAAACGAAAAGGAAAAAACAACATAGATGCTTATAAATGGTTTGTCTCTCTTTAGGATGATTGCTCGCTATGCCCCGCCAATATCATACAATTTTATAAATCTCATTCAACTTCATTCCGAGACTATTTTTGAGAAGGTATGTTTTTAGCTGTCCCTTTGCGCTCTTGGTCTGATAAGTTTTATTAGGAGTCATGCGATAACTGGGAATCTAACTGCTTTTTTATTTGATTCTGCAGAAAATGGGTAGAATTGATGATGCTGTCCCGGTTTTTGGACAACGTTTCAATGAAATCTATCCTCTCATTATGGTTATCTACACATTGCTAGTGGCAAGCAATTTCTTTAATCGCATATTTAATTACTTTGGTAGCTGGAAACGATTTAAATTCCAAACAGAGACCGATGACATGGACGGCTTTGATCCTTCAGGGTTAATGATTCTTAAAAAAGGTAAAAACCCATAGTGATCTTAAACCTTATTTTGGTCTTTGATCGGTAACTTCTTATTTGAATCATCTTCTTTTTTATAATCACAAGAACGAACGTGGCTTGAAGAAGGAGAAAAAGTCGGTGAGCATGTTCTTCCATTAGCAAGGAACTTCAACGATGTTGACATTGAACCAGGAAGCAACTTCTCTGTAAGTAGCACTAAACTCATAACGTTATAAAAAACAGGCCTCATTGTCCCAAATCCTGACTATGCTCTTCTGAGCTTTTACAGGAGAATTCTTCAGTTGAAATGAAGATGTCGTCCAACTATGACATAGATACATTAAATGGAAGTTCATCCAAAGACGATATATCTCGTAAATATGGATCAGCCAGAGAAGCAATCACTAACAAATATGCAGCCATTAGAGAACAGCAGAACAAACACTCATCATCATCCTCATCAACTGTCACAACAAAGCCCGAGAACATGAAATCGTCATTACTTGAAACAGACCATTTGGGTCCGAGTAACGGTGAAGGAGAGTCATCTTCTCGTTTGGCTTCCACATGGCGAAACATGAAACTAGGAATCCAGAGTTTTAAAGACAATGTAGCCACCAAGAAGTTTCTTCCACTAAGACACACCCCAGAAACAACACCAATCACCAGCTCGAGAGTGGTGACTTCGTCAGCTCCTCAATCTCTAGACGAAATCTTCCAGAGATTGAAAAACCGGTCAGTAGAACCCGGACGCTACCTCGACGATGATGATGACTTTGAAGATGATGTTCATAGGTAAGTACAAAACGATGAAAGATTCTGCGATTAACAACAGATGAATGAGAGGAAGCGAAGCAAGCAACAGCTTCGTTCACCATAGTATAGAAAAACGAAGATTACAATACACTGATGAAAAGAAGAGCTAATTTGAATGTTACAAATCTCACAATGAACATTTGGGAGCAAATTTTGTGTTGTAGGTTTTGTTAATTACATGTTATACTTTTGGATTATATTATACATACATTTATTGGTTTATAGTTATATAATGAAAAAAAAATTGCTATGGAAGATTTGGTCAAAATTCTAATTTTGAAATTATATTTTTTTTTCATATTTCAAAAGTCAAATAAGATCACCTTTTTTATCTGTAACTGTACACATCAAAATTAAAATTTCATTAAAAGAAAAAAAACTAAATCCGATCATTTCAACAAACTTTTTGCCGTGAATTAACTAACTCTCCGTCGCCGCAACCACCAGCACCACCACCGCCTTTGCCTTTAAGATGAAGCAACTTGGTCCAGAACCCAGTCTTCTTCTTCACCGTCGCCGATTTCAATTTCTCCGTACTCTTCTTCGTCTTCGAATCCTTAACGAAACAAGTATCTCTCGGAACATGAGCCATAGATCTACTCTTCTTCAACCCTTCAATCAAACTACCACTCATCGCAAACGTCATCGACATCGAACCACCTCTCCTATGCCGATGATTCTCTTTGATCGGAGGAGACGACGGAGAAGAAGTCGAAACGGTCGTTGAAAACGAATCGGATCTGTGAATGATGTAATACGACGTCGTATGGGGAAGCTTAGAGAGTTTCTCTCTTAAACAAGACGCACAAACTCCTTTGTTGCCTCCATGATTGTGTTTTCTACATTCCATCTTCTTCTTCTTCTTCTTCTTCGTAATCCAACTTTTCAGATTATTATTGTTACTCTTTGGAGAGGTTTATGGTTATGTGTATGGTTTTTATATACAGTAGACTACGCACGTGTGTGTGACTGCCACGTGTGCTTCAACGTCGGTATAATCAAAGAGGGTTCATTTAAAGGATTTGATAGACTGACACAGGTTTCGTAAAAGACACTGTTCTGACGTGGAAATTCGTTTTATGCTCAAGTCTAGACAATAATTTTTATTTAGTATAATTTAGTATTTATCCTTTGAGAATGATTGTTTTGTTTGAATAATTTTGTAAACATGGCGTATTATCATTATAATCAGGATAGGTATTGACAGTGTTGGGAAAGAAAAGAAATATAGAAGTTAAGTTATCTTGGCCACATGTTTTTAGAATGTTTTGAATAATTAATTGGTGGAATCTTATATGATTTATGTTCATATAAGTTTGGATTTTATGCTTTATTTGAAACAAAACTGGATCTACTTGTTTTTAATTTTACTTTGACTTAAAATTGGATCCTTTATTTAGTCAATAATATACTAAACACACAAATAAAATTTTACCCTTTATTTAGCTAATGTAAATTTTTCTTTACAAAATAAATTTATCACTCTAGACCATTTAACGTATATTTGAGATAGTCTAAAAATGACAGCTAATATAAAACTGAAGAATACTAACGGCCGAAACTATTTGATAATATCAGTAGTGGTTATTATTTTTGTCATTAGTTATATATTTATATGTATGGTAACTAAGCTATACGAGATTATCAATTAAACCTATATTTTTGTTTTTATTGATAAATTACAAGTGTTAACGTTTAAGTTGTTTTAGATCAAACAAAAATCTATTTGAAATCTGCTTATGTAATAATATGTTTTCAAAAACTTCTGTATACTGACTTTGTCAACTCTATTTGAAATCAATAAAATTGCTAGTCGTTAAAAAAAAAAAAAGTTGTTTTAGATCAAACAGTGATTCACTTTTCATCTTAATAAATGTGTTTCAATAGTTAGTTAAGGAAGATTGTATAAAATGGGACCGGAGGGTGATAGAAATGCTAAGTCACAGCCGAGTGACACTAAACCAAACTCTTGAATT
>OVAF01003422.1:0-12381 GCA_900406245.1 Odontarrhena argentea
ACCATTGGGAGTAAACAGAACAAGTCCATGCCAAGCATCTCTAAATCCAACGATTTCAATCAATCCATCATCAACAAATGGTGGAGTTAGGTTTCTCTGTTGAGTCATCACAAAGAAACAAAAGCCGATTTCTTAGTAAGTTATTGAAACAATGTGAATTAAAAAGAAAATGTTAAAACCTACGTCACGTTGTTTCTTGGGATTTGGTGTTCCCCAAGGATTTAGTCCTCCAGAAAAGCTAGGAAGGTTCAGACATACGATGGATCTGATGCTGCCAGAACAATAATAAAATGTTAAATCAAGAACAGGACTATATTGTCTTATGTAGTCTATATTTGGTGTGGATCACCAAAAAATGTATAGCACATTCTTATATATGAGGCTATCATTATTTTGTCCGAGTACTAAAGAAAAAATCATCAATTATGAACCAATAAGTCAGATTCATCACAAGGATCATTGTATAACCTTTTACATGGTGACTGGGATGACTATATTTACTTAATTAGTTACCTTTGTGGAATGTCAAGATCACTCCATTGGCCACTTTTATTACAAATCTTTACTTTTGCAAACTGAGCTATGTTCCTGCAGAAATGCCATAGCATAACATTAACTTAAACTGAGAGCACAATCATATATTTTATGACATCACGCATCAAGGTACACTGAGACCCAAGTATATATGTCAAATTTAATCTATAATGGTTTTGGGTGGCATACAAAGTGTTTTCATCCTAACCAAAAAAATAAATAGTATAACCAATGTGTTCGCATTGACTTCTTTCGATTTCGCAGGGTTTTAGATTCCAGTTAAACAGAGTGAGACTGGAAAATAGCTACTCATATATGCACAGAAATAATGGGAAAATTATAAATATACTCACTTTGAAGAAGGCTGAAAAAGAGAGGGACAAAACCATCCTTGTGTGCAAGTAAGCTTTGCATATGTGCTCTGAAACATCACAAAATTAATGAAAAAATGTTTACTTGTTATATTTCTGTAGTACATCCCACCATTTACATTAGACATACATCTTTATAGACAGCATAAAAAAAACTTTAAGAGCAAGATATGTAAACCTGATTAACCAGCTGATTTTTAAAATTTTCAGGATGCCGTTTTCTCTGAGAATGAAATGCATGAGATATTTGAGCATCCATTCCTGCAGTAAGAACTATTAAGTAATGCTAACAAGACCAGAAACATTTTTCAAAATGTGTATTTGCTACAAAGTTAAATAACTTAACTTAATCCGAGTTTCAAATGTCAATGGCATGATATATAGCTAGTAATCATCTATCTCACATATATAGTAAGGGGAACCTAATTGCCATGCTTTTTCATAGGAAAAGTTGAGTAAAAATTGTTACCCAAGCTAAAGTAATTCCAGAAACCCCCACGAAATGTTTGGTCACCTTCCTGGAAAATTTGAAAATTATCAAGCGTCGTTGATCATTTAAGAATAAAAGGAAGAGATGGTCTGCAAGAGAAAATAATGCCTTACCATATCTACTTGATCTGATGGAGAAACATGATGAAATGCATGTAGAGAATGAGGTAGCTCAAGAGATCCACAAGAGACATTTTTCGGAGTCTTCATCCTCACAAGTATGTGCCAGCTTAATTACAGATATAACAAACGCATACATATTAACCAAAGATTAACACAATGTAATAACTGAAAGAGAATGTTATATATACTTGTCTATCTTCATCTCTTTTGCGTTGTGCACTTGATCCAAAAATGACTCCACTGAAGACCTATCTGTTCTAGGATTTTTCTTACCCTTAAAGTAAGCAACATAAGAGTAGTAAGAAGAAGACATATGCAACGAGTGTGATGACATATATGATAATGTAAATTTGGGTTACATACCCATCCAAATGAAAAAGGAAGGTTATTTCCTGTACCCAACGGAACCGTCGCAATAGGAGGTGGATTTGATAATTTGAGATCACAAACAACTCCAAGGAGCCAGCTAGCTGTTCCATCTCCTCCTGCAACCTAAACACACATACTCAACTTAATGACTTGATTAAGTAATACCTTCTCCATATATATATAGAGATGATTAACTCACAATTATCTTCAAATTCTTCTGAATCTTGCGAGCCAAACCATCGTTCTTCAACCTCTCTAGGTTAAGATAGATTCTTTGCAGCACCTTGCCTGGACTCTCCACCCCAAGATCAAAAACCTGACCACCAAAAATCAAGAAAAATTACTACTGTAATATATATATGATCCTAAGTAAAGTTTTCTAAGATTCTTTTTAACTAAGATAATTATAAGATTTGCAAAAGTCTTAATAAAAAAAAAAACAAAATTTGGCATATATAGTTGAGGGTTGAAATTAAAGTTTAAATTAAACTATTTATTAATTTGTCCAACTTGTAACCTAGTGGTTTGTACTAGTGCGTAATGCGTAACACCATTCAAGTCATTAGTGCTTAATATTGTAGTTCAAAATATATATATAAACTTAGGAATATATATTCTAATATATTGGTAAAAAATAAAAAGTATAATAAACTGTATATTTCAAAGTCTCTTATCTTTTGAAAAAGATAGATACCCTAGACTTTTTGTAATTAATAAAATTGATAGTTTTTTCTTTTCTTAAAGAAGAATCCATGAATAATTATCACGTTTCATTGTTTTTGAATTTACGTAGAAGAAACGATAATTTTGTAAATTTTTACTAAAACAAAAAAAATCAAAGAATCATTAATTAGCTTAATTAGGTTTTATAAATATGTTAAATGTAAATTAAAGACCTGTTTGTGGTTGAGAAGAGTACGGTAGGTAAGAAGGAGTTGTCCACCGAGTTGGCCTCCGCTTTTGGAGTTGATGAATACTAGTATTGGGCTCTCCGGTGCACTTATTGGCTGCGTCACATCATCTTCGTCTTCCTCAGGCGAGAGCACGTACGAAGGAATGTAGAATCTCTTGAGAAACTCTGATAAATTCTTGTACTTCTCCATGCTCGTTGTCTCTGACTCAAACCCCTTCATCTACACCATCTCAACCGTATATTCACATGTTATGATTCAAATATCAAAATATATAAATGGAAAACGTACTTTAATGAATAATGTAAAAGTTGATCGAAAAAGATATTTTACCATAAGCTTAATTAGAAAGTTTTTGCGTCTGAAAGAGGGATATGATTTGACCAAAAAAAAATGAAAGAGGGATATGATAACTAGGAATCTTGCAAGGTTATAATTTTTATATCGTGGAAATCCTTATCAAGATTCTTTTACTTCTTTTTTTATTGGGTAATGCTATTACCAAGATTTTAAATTAAGACAATGTTCAAAATTTTTCTTTTAAAGGTAACATTAGCACTATTTATGGTCTTTGTCACATTAAAACGTCTTATTTGGCATGCATATTTAATTACTGCTCACATCGACTCCATTCGACCATTGGCAACATTTAAAGATAATTTTTAATGATTTCAGATTTGATTTTAATAAGAATTTTTTTGAATTTTTTTGTTGAAATAAAAGTTTAACATGTTTATTTTCTTATCTTGATTTTCCGAAATGTGTGTTGTTTGTTTATTTATAAGAAACAAAAAATTAATTAACTTAATTTAATAGAAATAAATTTATCAGCAAATATAATTATATCTATCAAGAATATTGTTAAATATTATCCACTTATTTTTTTCTAAAACAATTAAGCCAATTTTATTTTATACCTTTTTATATTAAATATTTTATAAAAAAATAGCATGTATATCTTTGTTTGGTAATTTGAAATTTTCTTTATATCTATCAAAATATTGTTATTTTTATTTTCTTTATTTCCTGTTTATTGAAAATATATAAGCTTTCTCTTTCTTCATTTGACTAGAAATTATATTTTCTTTTCTTATTTAATAAAGCTGAACGCGTTTATTGTGGGATCGACACGTGACACAATTATAACTCACGAGATCGTGCCACGTGTCATTTTTCAACAAGATTTGGATAAGTGTATTTTCCTATTTCCAGTTTCTTCGACACGTGGCACAATTATAGCTCACGAGATCGTGCCACGTGTCATTGTTTCAATAAGGTTTTGACAAGTGTATTTTCCAATTTTCGGTTTCTTAAAAAAAAATTTCATAAAAGGCAACATAGAAAGGAAAAGGTAATTAAAAGTCAACATAAATAATAATTTTTTTTTTATAAAGTTGTCATTCA
This sequence comes from Odontarrhena argentea, assembly GCA_900406245.1. Classification (NCBI taxonomy): domain Eukaryota; kingdom Viridiplantae; phylum Streptophyta; class Magnoliopsida; order Brassicales; family Brassicaceae; genus Odontarrhena; species Odontarrhena argentea. The sequence continues at coordinate 4,202 of OVAF01003422.1, forward strand.
TTATTAATATGAAAAAAGAAATTTACTATTTTATTATTATGGGCATAAGTTTTGTGGGTTTTAAAAGTTTAATCCTAAAGTTTAGAATCTTATTTTACATAATTATACGAGTTGTGAATTTCAAATCTAATTTATTGACATCAATAAAATTTAACAAATATATAATTTGTTATATAATATGTTTTGAATAAGGTTTGTTATTCTTATAAGTTTTAAATATTTATTATACGTGGTCAATTTCGAAATCTAATATATTTACATCAATTTATTATGTGTGTTTAATTATTCATCCGCATGTTAATGCGGGTCCTAAACTAGTATAAAATTAACTAGATTATGACACACATGTATAAAATATATAAAGAACTATTAGTGTAAGGAATTATATTCTAATAAGTAACTTGTAAAATTATGTTATTGTTCATTAGATTAATTGATCATATAAAAAAAAGGTTTCCCGCTCCCTGCAATATGCATGATTTGGCTATTGGGCAGGCCAGTTGTGGCCCAAACCGCTAGTAATGTGTGGTTGATAAAAAAAAAAAAGGTTAATATAGTCCAATAATATACCTTTCATAATCGTTTGATCGCTTAAATCTCTATTTGAAACGTTCCACAATATGAATTTTAGTTGATAAATCCGTAAAAATATTTAGTAAGGTTCTCTAGTGAAAACACAAACAAACAAATATCAGAATTTCGAATTTAATAAAAAAGAGGTTTAGAAAATCCACAAGTTATCAACTTCCAAAGCATTTAATGTAACAAAACACAAAATTATAATTAAATATTATTATAGTCTAGTAATTGAATATTATGTTAATTAAAAGTGCTGCAATGAATTAGAGGGTTTAAATTTCTTCTATAAAAAAGGTTGGGATTTTTTTTATTGTTGAACATCTTATTAAATAAAGCTGGATGCGCAACCTGAGGGATCGACATGTGTCCCAAATTATAACTCACCAGATCGTGCCATGTGTCACATGATTAAGATTTTGACAAGTGTCATTATTTACAAAATTAAAAATGAGAAATATACAAATAAGTCATATTTCTAAATTTTTATATTTACTACTCCCACCTTTTTTTTTATTTAAAAAATTTAAAAATGGAAAAAAAAACTAATAAGTCAGATTTATGAATTTTCATATTAACAACAACAAAATTTTCACTATTTTCAAATTAAATGACAACCAAATTTTCACTATTTTCAAATTAAATGACAGTATTCCTATTTTTCGTTGGGTCTTAAGAATATAACATATATATTTATATTGTGATTGTGTTATTTTGGTAGTATTTTTCAAAAAATAGTTTGAGTACAGTAATAGTGATATATGATTTGTTATTTGATATTTAATACATATGACATGATATTGAAATCGATTTTGGATATTTGACCGGGTCATAATTTAGAAAATTCACATGTTATATATATATATATATATATATATATATGGATTGTTAATTTTAATGTATAATATGTAATGAATAAGATATGATATTAATAAGTTTTATATATTTATGTTGGTCATAATATGTAATTTAGTTACATTTGTCATAATATGCCGGTTGAGAATTTTGAAACTCAGTATAGTTATGTTAAAACATTTATATAGTATAGTTTTTATTATTCACCCGCATGTTAAAGCGGATCCTAGTCTAGTTAAAAATATTATTAAACTTAAAATATTTGGATACATAATTTCATAAGAAGTATAAGCGAATACGAAAAAAAAAGAATTATAAAATAATTGAGCTCTCCTTTCTACAACACATGAATAAGTGCTAGTAACTTGATATTGATGAACACTACATTCTATATTGCTTTGCTATCCTTCTTCAGTTATGTGCGAAGAGAAAACTTTACATTATAAAAACAAATAATCTCTCAAGTCTGGTAGCCAATCTTTCGCGGATTGAAACCTATATTCTATGAAACTCTTAAAATTGATACAATTTGGAGTTCCTCACATACCGACCAAAGTTCGGTATGGTAAAGTTAGCATTCTCTCACAATTTGGGTACAAAGTTTGCAGTCATTGAGAGTTTGGGTACGATTAATTCAAAACAAGACCACAATAAAATGAACTCTCAATCTTTGACATACCGAACTCTCCTTCACTCTGGCATCGACCACTTGTTTTTGGTTTTTATAGTGATTTAAGCCCATTAACTTTACCATCTAGGTCTCAACTTCTAACCAACACACTAATATCAAATTCTCGTCTGGTTTTGTATTTGTCTTCTATTTAAGATTCGTTGTTTTTGCCATCATTTACATTCAACATCAATTTTTATATACAAAAGATATTATAAATCTAATATACAGACGAGGATTTGATATGTATATGTAGTGTGTTGGTTAGAAGATGGGGCCTAGGCAATAAAGGTCACGGATTCAAATCGTTGTTGAACACAAAAACAATGTCTAAAATAAAAGACGGATGCTAGAATGAATGAGAGTTATATATTTTTTTTTTTTTTGTAAACGAGAGTTATATATATATATATATTGTGTTAAATATCCTTGACCTCGACGGCAAAAGTTTGAATCTCTGTTGAGGTAAAACTGAGAATTCGGACACAAATAAGTCAAAAGTCTGGTGAAATTGAAGTAAATTGGGGTTTAATTTGCAATTTTACCGAGTTATATATACTAAGGGGAAATTGAAAAACAAAATACAAAATCATTGTTACTTGATATTGTTACTTGATAAACTGGTATATCTTTTGAAAAAAGAAAAAAAATTCTTTTCTTTTTCCAGTGCATATAAAGGATTTTAGAAAGAGAAAAAAAAAATTATTGAAGAAACCTTAGATGAAAAAAATATTCACCTTTCGCTTTAAAATTCATCAAAACACAGACAATCGTTGCAACCAAAATATATTGAGCCCACCTTAAACCATCAGCTTTTAAGATGATCATTCACTCTGCAGCCATGGCATAGCTTATTACAACACAAACTACAGCCTACAGAAAACAAACAGCATAGCCCATTACAAATGGGCCCATTTCAACAAAATTTGGTAAAACCCAGTGTATACAATTTAAAGCCTACGTCGATTAGTTTGGCCCATCAAGTAAGACGAAGGCCTCGACGCCTCGTTCAAGAAGATCCCAAGACGATGACTTGACACAATCTTTGACTTGACATCATCATCACATCTGATGCTGACCAATCCAGAAACCTAACCTAAAGAGTAGATATAATGATGCTTAAAAAAATAAAATGAAAAGACAAGCCCACAACACATCTCCTTACACGTGTCTTACTCAGCATGAATCGACACAATTGTGAGAAGTGTTGGAATATAATTTAAGTATGACATTAGCTTCGGTGTGAACTCTGGAGACGCCTGTGGTTCTTGTGGTAAAGGGATATGCAATTCAAAGTTTGTTGCACAGCTTTCCACCAACAATTTAACAAACAGAAAAAAATATTCATTTGTTTGCATTTTTCAAAAGATGTTTAATTTGTATATATTGTTTTTTTTTCTTTTGCATTTTTAGTGCCTACGTGGATGGATGTTTTAAAGATACCTTTCCACAAGCATCTCTAATACTGAACTTGGAGTCATTGCAACGTAAATGTTGATTTGTAAGTCTTTTCATAAAATTTTAAAAGCGCAAGGCACAAGACCTTAACACGTTATTTGACAAAAGGAATATTTGATGAGAATTTCCAACAACTTTACCGTCCCCACTCATAATCTTTGAAACTCTAGGCTTTGTGTTACAAAATTCAACGCAACATATATTCTTATACATAACTTTTGAGGTTTTTTTAAACAAGATTGCATGCAAAGTCAACTGACCTAATAACATGCAAAGTCAACAATGTGCTTCACTCTGATTCTTACCACCCTACTGTTAAACTTTTACTCTTACCATCGGAATTACCTCACAAAGTAGGACCGAAGAAAAATTTAATTAATTTTATTTCAATCCGGTATCCGTTTCAATCTATTATCCGCTTTGATTTTGATTTGAAATTTTTTTTAACAAAAGAATAAAAAAGAAAACAAATACAAATATCATATATATATGATAATTATCTGCTTTGATACATATATATGTATATATATGTATATATCATTATATTTTGTTCTACAAATTAAACATATTTGTGTAGTTACATAATATTTTTTGGGTTTATGCTTGAATTCATCGTAGATTATAGTTCTATCTTGTTGATGAGTAAGTTTAGAATTTAAAGATTTGTCGTCGTTTAATTTATTTGCAGAACGATTTTTGGATAACCTGAATTTTTTTCTATTATAAAGAAAATCTTGTAATTATAAATTATAATAGAGTTTCAAATAAAAATGAATTTAATTAATATTATATTTTTCAAATACAAAATATAGTTAACCGTCTTAAATTTTTTAGTTACATTTTTCGAATAAAATCTTAGATGATTTCATTCATTCATTATATATTTTTTTCGAATAAATGCAATAATCTCTCTTAATTTTTATGTGTTTTTTCGTAAAAAAAAAATTTCTTGAATAAAAAGAAAATATCCATAAATATTCAAAAATACTTATATTTTTTTATTAATTTTAAGAAATACAAAAATCCATTTTTTCGAAACAAAACAAATAATAAAATTTAGTACCCTACAAAATCAAAATAATTATAAATACAATTGTATCCGGTATATCCGCTCCGCTCAACTCTACTCACAACATCTTTCTTTTGTTTTTCGTTAACTCTACTCACAACATCTTTCTTTTGTTTTTCGTTAATTGCTTAGAGACAAGATCTATTTTAATCTCACATATTAGCTTTGTTACTTTTTCTTTATATATATACAAGAACACATCATCTGTGCACTCAAAATCTAAACATAAATATAATAGTACTGACAGAATCCAAGTTAGATGAATTTATTATATAAAATATATAAAAAATATATAACGGATATGTGATCTAAAATATAATATATCACGTGGATCGTTTCTAGAATATACAGTAAAAAAAAAGATAGCGGATATGTGATCTAAACCATGTCTATATCCTTGCTTTTGTATATAATATTACGGCTCAAAATGATACGTGGCACACAAGGTTGATGGCAAACGAAATTGACCTGTGCTCTTCCGCATTAAGTAAGTTCGTCCAAATATTCACATCCCTATATAAACAAATGGTTGGAGAAGGTATGAGTGCACCCACACATTGACATTTCTTAAAACTCAACTCCTCCTTTTGGAAAATTAAGAAACTTTGGTTGCTTCTTCGATCCTTTTATCTACATAACAGAGACAAAGCGTTACTATATATATACCTTGTCCAAAACCAAAAAGAAAGAAAAAAAACGATGGGAAGATCACCATGTTGTGACAAGAATGGAGTGAAGAAGGGACCATGGACGCCTGAGGAGGATCAGAAGCTCATCGATTATATTCGATTTCACGGTCCGGGCAATTGGCGTATTCTCCCTAAAAATGCAGGTAAGCTATCTTCTTGTAATTGTATTTTGCTCTAATAGAGTCTATTATTGAATCACACACTTATATGTGTCCTATTGAACAAATTAAAGGACTCCAAAGATGCGGAAAAAGCTGTCGTCTTCGATGGACCAATTATCTAAGACCGGACATCAAGAGAGGAAGATTCTCCTTCGAGGAAGAAGAAACAATCATTCAACTACACAGTGTTATGGGAAACAAGTAAGCCTAATTGCTTTGACATATCAACACTCCCTTATTTGATATTCATTAGCGTACGTATGCATGCGGAGCGTATAGGTCAATATTAATTAGGCCATCAACTCTACTAAACTAATATTATTATATTGTATGTATTGACCTATATTAAAAAGGAGTTATATATGTTAGTTATCTATACATATCTAGATGTCACACTGATATTGAATTGATGGGGTATTATAGGTGGTCAGCCATAGCAGCTCGTCTACCAGGAAGGACAGACAACGAAATAAAGAACCATTGGAATACTCATATCCGTAAGAGACTTGTGAGGAGTGGCATAGACCCTGTTACTCACTCCCCACGCCTTGATCTTCTTGATGTCTCCTCACTTTTAGCCGCACTTTTCAATCAGCAAAACGTTTCAAATCTGCTTAATCCTGACATATTGAGGCTGGCTTCTCTTCTCCTGCCCCCTCAACAGCCGCTTCAAAACCCTAATCCATTATACGCATCAAACCTCGACCAAAATCTTCAAACTCCGGTTACCTCAGTTTCGTCTCAGCCACAAGCTGAGTGTACAACACCAACAACTAATGAAACTTCATCTTTGGAGCCTGTTTCTGCAAGACTCGACGACGTTGCTTCTGCCGATGTGTTATTACCTTTGTCGGAGAGTTTTGACTTAGACTCGCTCATGTCAACCCCAAAGTCTTCTCCACAACAAAATAGCTTTGAAGCAGAAGCCAACTCATCCACCAATTTCTTTGACTTCGGGTTTCCGGAAAATTTCATCTTTGATGACTTTATGTTCAATTAGATACCACTACCAGGCCATATGCATATCCTTATTCGTACGCATGTCTTTAAAATTTCCACCCATGATTCATTAATGTTGCATTCTTTTTATTGTTTGATGTGTAAATTTATTGTTTTTATTGCGTCAACAATAAATATATTATCTATTGAGAAAATTATAAATTTATTATCGTATTAAGAAAAAGAACGACCAATCTAATCTATATATGAGTTCATGGTTGAACTAGTGAGGTTACCGTGTATTGTTTGGGTTCGAATCCGGCTTAATACATAATATTTAAATTGTTGACTATATATATATATGGTTATTTTTTTTAGGAATTTAAGGTTTTAAATGTTTAGCTGAGCCATAAAAAAATTTTTTTAGGCGAGATATCTTAACTTTGCTATACGATTAAGAGGATTTTAATGGATTTGAAACTACACTCAAAATCCTGTGTTATTCAATTAATGATTTATAAATCCAAATCCTATATTATTCATTTTGTGATTTCAAAATACAAATCAAATAAAATCAACTCATATTCAATATTAGGGATTTGGATTATGATTTGATTTGAATGGATTTGAATTTTTTTTATGTTGAAAAAGTGAAGAATGAAATCGTAAAGAGATTGTTATCATTTGAAAATGATTCGAAAGAAAAAAAAAATCCCATGTGCTAAAAATCTCTACAACACAAAATCACGCGGGATCTCACTATATATCTTGCAAAAACATTTATTTACGTATATATATCTTTTTTTTGTAAAGGATTTACGTATATATATCATGTACTAAAAATGAGAGTTTCACAAAGATCACTTTGTTGTAACGCATTCTTACGATAAAATGAGAGATTTTATGCTTTTCAATCACATTTCTTCTTGATTTTATCATGTTTTTCTTTATTAATGGACTTATAAATCCACTTTGTATGATATCGAAATCTTGTTTTGAGAATTCTTAAATCCACATTATTTGATTCTCAAATCTTGTTTATTGAGTCTCAATCATATCTTATTAAATAAAGTTGAATGCGTTTAAGGTGAACTCGACCCGTGGTATAGTTATAACTTATAACTCACTAAATCGTTGTTTTTTTTTTTAACTATAAGAGAGCACTACCACATTGTTTTTTTCTATTTTAAATGATCGAAATTTTTAAAAATATATATTGGAGAATTACAAATCTACCACTTTTGTAATGACACTTTTTAAATCTACCATTTGGGAAGGGATATTTTTAAATGTACCATCCCTTCCCATTACAGTTTACAAACATGCCTTTTTTTAATTTGTTTTTTCTTCTTCCTCCTTCCTCCTTCCTTCCTCCTTCTCCTTCCATGATCTTCCTCCTCCTTCTTCTTCATTCTTTCTCCATTTTCATCGATCTTCTTCATAGGTTTTCATAGTTTTTCCTCATTCGTCATCCTTCATCTGCATCCTCTTTCTTCATTGTTCAAATCCGAAAAATTAAATCCAAATTTTGTGAATTTGTATTTAGTTCATATACAACCTTCTTCTTATTCTTCTTCCTCCTTCTTTCTTCTATTAAATCTCCGACCTTCATGCTCATCCACAATCAAAATAATTTCAAATATGAAAATTTTCAGATCTGGGATTTGGAAAATCTCAAATCTGAGATTTATCCCGTTTTATAAAAATTTTATATAATTTTATAAGGTTTGTCTCTGTTAACGAAAATTTATAAAAAATTTATA
>OVAF01003423.1:0-12379 GCA_900406245.1 Odontarrhena argentea
TTGATCCTCCACAAGTCCACATGTATATACGTGAATGCATACATGATCTATGTGTTCACTAATCGTGTACAGTATAATCACCAACTTTACAATATAGTACTAATAATAATTAATAATCCTTTTCTCAACACAAGTCCATGATAACACGAAAGTGGAGATTATATATAAACTAATATATGATATACTAATGCAGAAAATCAAGTAGTAGAAACATAACTAAAGTACAAAGTAAAAACAGAGGGCACGAAACAAAGAAGAAGATAACTTGAACTTTTACTCTTTTATACTCATTAAGAACGATTTGACCGAACAAACCGCATAATACCGAAATGACCGCATAAACGATTAGATGAGCCGATTACAGAAAATCGTGGCGCCTCTAAAAAACAATAATGTGTTTGCCTGATTAGCATAATTTTTTGTTTTTGTTTTTAAAGATTGACATAATAAAAAACATATCAACACACATCTAACTACAGAAAGATATAGAGTTTTAAAGTAAAATCTTAATGAAATAAAGAGAAAGATATATCAAACATATTTTATTCAAATATAATTTAATTGCAAAAATAGTAGTATATAATCAATGCGGTAAACTTGTTTATTTTTTATTTTTTTTTAAATGGTGTAGTTCTCGTGTTTATTTTATTTGAAAAATGTAGGTAAAACAGATAAAAAACAAGTGTACATGCGTTCGGAAATTCAAATAAAATGTAGTATCTGAACAACAAAAGATATGATTTCAAATATATAATTCGATATGTTATTGCCTATATATATTACAATAAATATTCTATTCTCAAATATATTAAGATCCATATATCTAATTTTTCAATTAATAAAAAGTGGCGCCTCACATTTTCTAGTTTGCATGGAATATGTTAAAACTTAACAGTAAACCATTTTATAATTCATATGTAAAATAATTTCGAATACAATTTACGCGGGAATTCATTAAATCTAATTCAAAGTTTGTATTTTTTTTAAATGTAAAACTAAATCCACTTTAAAAGAATTACGCGGGGGGGGGGGGGGGGGGGGGGGNGGGTTGAATAGCTTAACATTGAAAGCCATGATCACCATGCAAATACAATAAAAACATAATCATAAAAGAAACAATACTTCAAAGGAAAAACAAATTTTAGTGCAAATTTATGACAACAATGAAAACAAAAAGTACTTTATTCTTTTTGTTTACTGTAATTTGAATTATCCACTTTCGAGCAGACTAACGAAACCATATATTGTTGATAAGATTTGGATTGGTAGTGGGGGTGGTACTACTTGAGCTGACGATGGCTGGAGTGCTAGAAGATTCGCCAAATAATTGTTGAGGTTGTAGTTGGTGGTGATTGTGATGATTACGGTTGTTATCATCCATAAATGGGAAACCCATTTGCTCAGCCTCATAGCTCATATGTTCAGGATGGTTCATCATCTCCATAAACCCCTGTTGTTGGTTTTGATTCTGATTTAGATTCAAATTTTGGGGGTGTTCATAGAACCCAACAGGTGGAGTTATTGAATGACGAAAATAGTTTTGTTGATGTGGATGTTGTTGGATACGGTTAAAGAACCCCGTTGTAATCAAGGACGATGAGGAAGAACCCATGTCGACAGTAGTAGCAGGAGGGTTGGTAGTAGTCGCCACAACCGCCATTGTTTCACCCCTTTCAGAAGGAATGGTAGCAACATTAGAAGAATCACCAATCTCCATTCCAGAATTTTGTAAAATTTCGATCCTGCGATTAACATCTTTAAGATATTGATCAATTAGATAACCTAAATCATTTAGATCATCTATGTTCATTTGAAACTTCCCCATGTTTCCAAGCAAACACTGGAACATGACTTGAGTCATCTCCAGCTCTCGGTTCTCCTTTCCCTGTCTTCTTAAATTCTCATACGCTTTTGTTATTCTTTGATTGAGAAAAGACTCTTGATCCACCTTCTTTTTTTTCTGGTCACTCTCTGGCAACGCCCGAAATTCTGAAATTACTCTTTCAACACCTGAATTTGAAGGCCACACTTCAGGGTTGGAGTCGTACGGACTGAAAATTATCGCCGATGCGTTAATACCGCATAAAGTCGAAAGCTCGTTCACTTTCTTCAGCAGACCTTTCTTCCTCTTTTTAAATGTTGCTTTTCTTGATGTTTCATTTTCAATGAAAGCGAGTTTGACCTTCTTTCTCGTCATAATTTTTTTTTTCTTGATTGTTTGTGTTGTGTTTTGAGTTCATGAGTGTATTTGGGTTATATATATAGTGATGAAGGGATATGAATGTTTGATCACTTATGATTAAAGATTATTTTTTTGTTAATTACAGCTAGTGAAAATGTATCATACCAATTAAAACTAATTAAGTTGATAAATCTTTTTATTTAAATTTATTAGTACTTTGACTATAAAATTATAACTTAATTGCAAAAGTAGAAATAAACGTTAGGTTAGTACAAACAAATGATTGCATATATTTGTGATCATTCCTAAGATTTTTATTTAAAGTAGGTCAAAGATTCATCTTAATTACAAATGTGTGACTTCTTAATGGAGATTTTGAATGCTGGTTTATTGATTTGTTAACAACACATGTAAGCATTGCATAGATTATTTTACAAAATTTGACATCTGTAATCTAAAGACTTTAGTAATAAATCTTGGCTTTAGGTACCTATTCATTATATCAAAATTAGAAACTCACGAAATCAAGGATATAAAATTTGTAACTTAACATCTATATAGTCTAAAGGCATCAAATTTAAATGTTTCATTCATAATTTTAAATCTAATTCGAGTACATTAGAAACATTACATGTGGTTTTAAAAAAGCTTATAGAAATGGGTATTGAATTTAATTTTTTAAATGAAATATCAAACAAAAAATAATTATATTAATGTGGTATAAGATATATTTTGTAGCATTCGTTTCCTTCTGTAATATCTTTTAGTGGTGTTGAAAATTAGTAAAGAAATTTGGGTATAGTGAAGGTAACGCTGGAAAATCTTTAACTAAGAATTTAATTTTGCATTCTTAAAGGCAGATTCTTGATTTGGTCAACTAGTCATAAGTCAATATATGAATACATGTATTTATGTATTGCTATTAAGAAATACAATGTGATAAAATCTATTCAGATATAGTATCTTTTTGGGCAATACCATTTGTTTTATCATTCAAAAAATCTAATCATTACGTATATTTTAGAGTGTCTACTATGCTTTTTTTTTTTTTAGTTTTGGATTTATAAAAAAAATTATGAGCTCTTTATCTAGTTGAGATTTTGTTCGAACACAACTAGTGTTTCGTTTGTAGCTTGTGACTTAAGTTTAATACAATATTTTTCTCAAGTTAACTATTGCCTCTAGCTTCTATTTTTATTTTTTTACTGACTTTAATAAAATCAATTTGGTTTAGAAAATTAAATTGGGGTTAGTATGAAAAAGAAATAAAAACTTAATCGAGTTGCGAGACTATATGCTCTAAATTTAAATTTCACAAAATAAAAAAAGTGATACGTTTTTTGCATTACTTCTTCTCATTTAAAAAATTAATAATTATATATTATAATGAAAAAAAAATGTTTCATTCTTCTAAATAAAAGAAATATTTTTTTCTTCTTTTGCTTTCATAATCTCTTAAGATACAGTACATATAGTCATGTATACAATGTACATACATGTGAAAACTTTTCCTTTTTATGCTATACAATGTATCATACGTATACATAGATCAACAAATCTTCAGTATTCTATATATACAAGAGATTTGTTTTATATAAATGATAGAATAAAATAAGAATGACTATAAAGAGGAATAAGAATAAAGACTGTAACTTAGTTGTAACTTTTTTGTCATTCTATTTAAAGATTGATACATTTTAAGTTTTTTTTATTAATGTATTCTCTAAATATATAACTATATCCTTTTTGATAATATATAAAAGCTAGTTAAACTATTTTTCTAGATTACAATTTAGTTGGTACTTGTTTGTTATTGATACTTTTTTATATGATATTACTTGTGAATTATATCATTTTCAAATATGTATATAAAAAATTAAGTTAGTTTATTTATAATATATTTTTAATTTAGGATAGGACAATTAATTAAAAAAAATTCAAACCCAGACGGTGACAGATCTTATTTTATTGATAAGATATTGTTGGAAGCACAGAAATGAGACACTTGAATGCATGATTGCTTTAAAAAAAAAAAATTTTATTATTAACTGCACATTAATCTAAAAGGAAAAAAAAATTTGACACAACGAAGGTGGATGCATGTTTACATAAAAAAATTTAAAACAAACATTTTCTGGCACCACGAGCCATACCACCCGCCTCTCTATTGACTTTTCTCCGAGTATGAGTCATGGAAAATGTTATAAACAATCTTCGAAGTTCTACGAAAATCTTCCACTAAACATTAAAAGCCGGCCACAAGGAGTATGAAAAAAGAGTATGGAAGACGACGTTCCAAAGTAATTTGCATGGCCCAATGAGAGCCTCAAATTCAGCATGCAGGGGAAATGAACTATGCCTAACATCCCTGCCTCCCAATAACATTGGATGAACATTGACATAACAAATTCATCCCAACCTTACAAAAAGTTGACGGGAGTTGCTCAACATGGGCCTCCCCAGCTGGCGTATCAGTTGTATTTGATGCCTTCGCCTTTCCACAACAACAATTCTTGTTCTGTTAATTGGACAATTTCCATAGCAGACCACCCTGCCCCTTGAAATATCTTTTTTATTTCTCGAATTTCATAGGTACCATAAGATCCAAGGGAAAATGTATATTTTTAGTTTCCATCATTTCCCCACCACTATTTCTCCTTGAGAAGAATTGTGCCAGAATAAAAAGTCCATATTATCGAAAATTGGCCCTGTAGGGAAAGAAGAAATTACATTTGAAATTCGAAGAATATTTCATGATAATCTAGCCGCCTCGAATTCAAATAAAAGATTATTTATAGTTTCCTCCTCCAAACTACATGCCTTACACATAAATTCCATGTTAATTTCCCGGTGTCGCAATATGACAAAACCATCAACAAACCATTTAAAACTTACCAGATAAATGTTTTATCTTTGACAGACAATTAACTCTCCATACATAAGCCTTAAGAACCGTGAGGCCCGTAATGAACAATTGGTGCAAACTTTTTCGTGTACTCTGAGCGAGATCGAATCAAGATTTAACCTTATATCCCTTGTATTTGTATTGTGCCAAAGAGCCCTATCATTCGTAATTAATGGCCGAAGCGTTAAGCGTCAAACTAGAACAACGTTGTTTGCTTCTAATCTTTTATATATTAATTGAGAAACTCAAATAGACGAAAAGTCCTATGTGTCAGCATGAGATTAAAAGATGATCCACTATAATTAGAGAGACCAATCAGAACATTTCAAAAAGACACCTAATAAAAAAAAAGTGAAAATTTCCTTATGTGACACTACCATAATGATAAAAATACATATTCAATATAGATATTATAAATCTTAATATGTTTGGTAAAAAATATATTATACTTCACTAAAAAAATCAAATATTTGTATGTTTTGTAAATATGATAATATATTTAATTTATAATAAAATATTTTGTGATATATGAAACTTTGCGCTTGGCGCGGATCAAAATCTACCAAGTGATTAACCAGCGGGATATATATTTTATCCTCACCCTCTTATGAAAATATCTCGTTTACTCGTAAATGAGGATAAAAAAACTTTGTCCACTTCCCTTTACTTGTAACATTAATTCAGTTAACTTGTTTCTCCCAAAGATTTAGATTCCCTTGAAGTAAAGTTCCTTCTCAATAGGTTTCCAGTCTGTTGATGGTTGATGTGTCTCACACATTTTTCCAATAACTATTTTTCTGTTTCCATTATCATGAACCATTGCTTGATGATCTAATTAACCTAGCAATAGGATCGACAAAGAACATATTTGTATCAGAGGCTGTGGTATTCTGTTTCTTGTTTGATGAATTAGGCCGATCATCGTCTTAGACGACAACATCATCAGAATTTAGAGGAGACAACCTTGCTACATTGCTGATCTTGGTAATTCTCTGACCACCTTAAGCTAAAACCATTAAAATAAAAATGATGGTGATGACAAACATCAACCTATTTAGTTGACATTAGGAGATATACTAAACTCATGTGTTGCTATGAATATACTCATGTTTGTAAGTGTGTAAAAAGAGACACATGGCGATAGACCAATAGGCTGCTTTTCACTCTTTTCATTCAAAGTTAATACAACTATAGAGTAAAGAACTTGTCAAGAACTTGTATATTTTGGTTATGTTATTTTCGGTTAGCAATACAATATAACTATAGAGTTAAACAGAACTTGCCAACAACTTATACTAATAGATTATCTCGGACTCGCAAATTCTTGTCATGCTACTTACTTCGGGTGGCGTTGTCAACAAGACTGGTACCAAAACATGAAATTACGTAATGTAATGTAAAATCGTACGTCCCTACGACCAACCAGATTCAGAAACCTCACTATATCCAATCTTTTTTGATGAAAATTTTATACAATATGTAATCGTGAGAGGTGTATCCTAACAAGGAGAACTTCAAATCCAAATCTAGTAGAAATAAATCTTTAAAGGATACCATCGCTCGATGGAGAGATCGTCTGATGAGTTCGATTTGATATTAATTAATAAAATTGTTTGCCCGAAAAAAAAGAAAACGGGAAACATAAATTAGGTTTATACACTACCCTGCAAAAAAATATGATAAACATTCCAAGCAATCATAAAATAAATATTAACATTTTTTCTTGGGAGAATTACAAATCTACCACTTTTGTAAAGACACTTTTTAAATCTACCATTTGGGAAGGGAAATTTTTAAATGTACCATCCCTTCCCATTACAATTGACAAACATGCCCTTTTAAATTTTTTTTTTTTCTTCTTCCTCTTTCCTTCCTTCCTCCTTCCTCCTTCTCCCTCCATGATCTTCCTCCTCCTACTTCTTCATTCCTTCTCCATTTTCATCTATCTTCTTCATAGGTTTTCATAGTTTTCCAACATTCGTCATCCTTCATCTGCATCCTCTTTCTTAATTGTTCAAATCCGAAAAATTAAATCCAAAATTTGTGAATTTGTATTTAGTTCATATACAACTTTCTTCTTATTCTTCTTCCTCCTTCTTTCTTCTATTAAATCTCCGACCTTCATGCTCATCCACAATCAAAAGAATTTCAAATATGAAAATTTTCAGATTTGGGATTTGGAAAATCTCAAATCTGAGATTTATCCCGTTTTATAAAAATTTTATACAATTTTATAAGGTTTGTATGACATTTGAAAACCATATAAATTTATAAAATCTTTTAAATGCCTACAAAATATTACAAACCTTACAAAAGAATTTTATAAACAAACTTATAAAACCTTATAAAAACATTTGAAATCTAAAACTTTATAAAAAAGTATATAAAACATTATAAAACCTTATAAAATTCGTGAAATAAAGAAATATTCAGAGAAAGAGGGAGATAGAAAGACAAAGAGATTGAGAGTTCAAGTATAATACCTCATGATTGTCAATTTTGAATGATTTATAAGTTTAATCTTTGATTTGAGGTTTTAAATCTCAAATATGAGATTTCAGATTTCAGATCTGAAATCTGAAATCTCATATCTGAGATCTAAAATCTCAAAAACTGAGATTTTTGTTGTTGAAGGTGAAGAATTAGAGAAGAAGAAGAACGAAATCAATTTTAAGAAGGCGAAGAGAACAAAATGTGAAGAATAATTAAATTTTAGAAATTTTTGTGAAGGAGAAGAAGATAGAGAAGGAGAAAAATTTGAAGATTAAGATGATGGAAAAAAAAAAAAAAAAAAAAANTAGGATTATTGAAAAAGGAAGGTGGTAGATTTGAAAAGATTTTCAAACAGTGGTAGATTTGAAAAGTGGTACCCAAAAGGTGGTACTTATGACAATTTCCCTTTTTCTTCTCAACATCGTGTTAATTTTAAAAGAAGAAAAAATCTAATAAACTCGTTAATCTCATAACCTCCTGAAGAGACCAACAAGAGTTTGACACGTGTAATTTTTAGTTTCTCATGCTTCTCGGCAGTTGCATATATGGTCACACACCTTTGCAACTAGAAGTCTCTCCTTGATAAAAAAAAAAAGGAAAGACTAATTAAAAACGAAAATCGGTAAACCCTAAATCTAGTAATCTTCTCTCACTCTTCAATTCTTTCGATTTTTTGGCCGATCAATGGAGCTACGGTCACGCAAACTTAATAGTTAATAGTTCCTGATTAACTATTATCATGATTTGACTAAAGTTTCTGATCGTCTTGGACTGAAATTAATAGTTCCTCAAAACAAAGGTATTGCACAGCTAGATAGTTTATCTATGGTTCGTCATGGTAGTTGCACCAAACAACAAAAGATTGCTCTTCTTACTCACCACTTCAGAGTTAAACTTTAACGATGCAAACGACCATTTTCTTTCATTGTTTTCTTTGTTGACCAACAAAAGAAAAAAAATACTAAGCATGAATGATAAGGGGTCCTTGCTTTATAGTTGTTATGAAGTCATATTGGTGTCTCTTTGATCTTTCGATGCAGGTTGTCATTTCATATGAGAATGGCTGTCATGTGGAGGCTAAAGACATTGGGAGAAAGATTGCGGAAAAAGTTCAAGAGACATATCCAAGTGATTTGGGTTCCAAGTATTTTGCTTATGATGGCTAGAAGACTCGGTTTACTGTTGGTGCCCTTACTGTTGGTGCACTGGTGAGACCTATTCATTTTCGAAAACAATAGAGAAGTCGAGTTTGTTGCTTTGAAGGGCACCAACACTGAACAAATTCTTCTAGCTAGCCATCATAAACAAAGTACTTGGAACCCAAATTACTTTGATATGTCTTTTGAACCTTTTTCCACAATCTTTCTCCTAGTGAGCCTCCACAAGACAACCATCGTCATAGGACATGGCAAACTCTATCGAAAGATCAAAGAGACACGAATATGACTTCATAACAACTATAAAGCAAGACCACTTATGATTCATGCTTAGTATAGACAAAGAAAACAATAAGACATTAGAACATTTATGTCTGAAAAAACAAGATACATATATACATTTTAGTGTAAAAATGGATGTTTGCATTGTTGAAATTTACTTTGAAGTGGTTGGTCATAAGAGCAATATCTTTCTGTTCTTTGGTGCCGCTACCATGACGAGCCATCGATACACTATCTAGTTGTGCAATATCTTGATTTGAGGAACTATAAATCTCAGTCCAAGACTATCCGAAAGTCTAGTCAAATCATGATCCAATGTGCAAGAAAACAAAGTAAATTCTACCCTTGTGTTTGTTATTATCTAAAATTCCACATAGGTACAGAAACTAAGACACAAATTGAAACTAAGACACACAATGAAATCACTTTTTCACTAACCTTGCTTCCTTTGATTGTCATCCATGTCCCGAACTTTAAAAAAAAAAAAAAAATGAGAACCATTCATGAAGTTAGACCTCTTTAAAAGAAATTGCTAAACCAGTTTCACTACTGATGTATGTTTCTTGTACGTACCTGGTGAACTCACACGCTCATAGAGCTGTTGAAGCTGTTGAAGCTTCTTAAGAATTTTTCTCTCCCTAATAGCTGTTATATATAGGAAACTACATCACACCAATAATGACAATGGGTTAACAAATTTGTATTGGATACATAAACATGCACATGTTCTAAGCTAACAATAACAAACTGAGAATCATAAACTTATGGTTGATATATAAAGAGAAAGAAGCACAAACCCCTTCTCGTATTGATTCAACAACTTGTGAGACCTGTTCATCAATTCTCGTATTGATTCATGATGGATTAATTCTATAAAAATTGGTCATTTTTCAGAATGTAGATGTTTGAAATCGTCGTGTATTCAATGAAGTTGATATGATATTTCAGTACGTATTCTCATGTATGAATATTTCATAATTCCATTACAGTATTATTTATGATATTGAGAAAGGAGAGATTGAGCTTAATTAAGAGGGAAGAGCAGAGAGAGAGAGAGAGAGAGCAATTGAAAGAAGAAAAGATATTGAGAAATACAAAATTAGACAAATACATAAGACAGAGCAAACATGTTTAGTATTAAAACATAAATCTCTCAATGTCAATAACTTAATACGCTGACATCACTTCAGTTTTTTTTTTACTTAACCCATGCGCCTTTTGTAAATGATATATATACATAACATTTTAATAGAACTTAAACGCATTTTATTTAATTTTATTGGTCAAAAAACCTTTTTTTCTAAGTATTAAAATTCTTTTTTGTTATGTTTTAGATTTTTTCATAATTTTCTATATATGGTTTTTGGTACATAGTTTATAGAAAATTGTTATGGTCAACATTTTGCAAGATAGTATCTGACACGCTCTTACACGTGTTGAAGAAATATTTGGCGTTACAAAAAAATATATTTTTTAGGAAAAGAAGTGAATATATTTAAATATTTAATAAATAAAAAATACGAAAATTCTTTATGAACTTAAAATTATATTCACACGTGCCGAAAATAAGATTTTTTTGTTGTTGTTATCTCATCACATGCTTATGATAATTAACATACAAATGAGTCATCATCCAAATAGGAGATGAAGAGAGAGAAATATAATCCATATTCTACTGAATTGCTTGCTTATATAATAAATCAGTAATTGTGTTGCAAGCAATTCTGTTGAATCGTGATTATATTTCTTTCTCTTTTCTCCTATTTGGATGATGACTCATTTGTATGGCAACACTGTTTGATTTTGATAATGATGTTAATAAACAAAAAGCGTGTAATATAAACAAAAAAAAATCTTATTTTTGGTATGTGTGAAAACAATCTTAAATTTTCAAAGAATTTTTTTCGCATTTTTTATTTAATATTTAAATATATTCACTTTCTTTTTTTAGAAAAAGAAATTTTTTGTAACGTCAAATATCTCTTCAACACGTGTAAAAGCGCGTGAGATATTATCATGTAAAAGGTTGTTCAGAACAGTTTTCTATAAACTATGTACCAGGGACCATAAAAAATTATGAAAAAAAAAAAATCTAAAACATAACATAAAGAATTTTAATACTTACACAAAAAAGGTTTTTGACCAGTGAAAATTAAATAAAATGCGTTAAACTTCTATTAAAATGTTATGTATATATCATTTAAAAGAAGGCGGGCGGTTAAACAAAAAAAATAACTAAAGTGACTTCAGCGTATAAAGTTACCGGCATTGAAAGATTTGTGTATTTATACTACACAGGTTGCTTTGTTTTATGTATTTGTCTTATTTTGTGTATTTCTCAAATATCTTTTCTTTTTTCAATTGCTCTCTCTTTTTCTGCTCTTCCCTCTTAATTAAGCTAAAAATCAGAACCTTACTGTATCTGAATGATGAAATATTCATACATGAGAGATTTATCTTGTTTCTGTTTTTTTGGGAGCCTTATTTGAGTAGTTCAAATTGTTGGTATGGATTTTGATGGCATGTTGAACATTTAAAGCAGAAAGATATATTTAATCTTTTGGTAAACCAAATCGGTTTTGTTTCTTGTATCGGTTTAATCTTTTTCTATGTAAAGTATTATGATTTGTGTTTTTTTGTTTGGCTTAGATTTTTAGTTCTACTAGGGAATGAACCGCGCTACGTGCGGTAAAATTTTTTAAAAATTATTATACATATATCTATACAAAAAGTTTAAATTATCGACTTTGGAGATAAAATTATTTAAGTTGATTTTATATTTGTCAATTATTTGTTTGTAATATTATGCAGATTTTTATGCGGGCATGTATTTTCGTTTTACTAAGATTGCACTAACGAAATATGAATCGATAACAAAGTACTTTGGCCTAAAATATCATATGTAAAGAGTTTGTAAGAATTTGTATATTGTTTACAATCTATTGTAATTATCATTTTTAAGTTTTCCAATTTTTGGATGCAAATATAGTAGACACATCATAAATATTTTATGTAATACTTAAATTATTGCGCTCCACCGAGATTTAAACTTTATTTTTTAGAAAAGACAATATCATAATCACATTTTCGTAGAACTTTATGAATAAATTATATAGTTATTAATTTGTGATACTGCGGTGACTATATATATATATTGACATATGATTTGTAATAAAAGAATATATTATTGCTTCGAAAAATTATACTATTTTGCATTGTGTAATTTAGAATCTGGAAAAAAAATAATTATTTTGTCATACTTCTTTTACTTATTGAGTACTATTTTATAATGACTTGATCAAACTGAAGAGAAAAATATTGATGCTTACATTGTTTGTTGTATAAGCCTCCATATCGATT
>OVAF01003424.1:0-12378 GCA_900406245.1 Odontarrhena argentea
GAGCGACAGGACGTGGTGAGGACCAAGTCGGGAGAAGAAGGCACGCGAAACCCAAGGTGAAAGAAACCAGAATGGACCACCGCGGTGAAGCGGCGTATGTCGCCGAAACAACTCCGTAGACCAAAGTCCGGAACCATCAGCTTCATCAAGCCAGAGAGAAGACCACGAGCTCCAACTAGAACTGAGACTCAGGCTGACGAGAAAGCCCCAAAACGCAAAGAAGAAAACAAGAGGAAAGCAATTAAACTACAAGAGGACCCAAGGGGACCGATGCCGGTGCTGTGGTAGCCACCGGCCACCGGTCCGAAGGCAGGCGAGGAGTAGATCTGAGGAAAAAGACTAGGGCGGCTAGTGATATATATATCCTTTTTTCTAATTTATATTTTAATGCTCAACAAAAAAGACATCTCAGATCTGGTATATGAATTAATATATAGGACCATTAATTTTGACTTTGTACTTGTAACATATATAATTTAGTTACTTACTTTTCCCATCTTCTTCAAGTGTTGAATGCTAGCTAACTTCTTGTTTGCGATTCTAATACTCACTTTTCTCTGTCTTCTTCATGTGTTCACGTTTGATATGAACTTCTTTATTTATTTTAAAGAATGTTCTAGGTTTGAATTTCCAATATACATAGCAATATGAGTGGTAATTAAAGTAATTCTTTCAGAGTTAATGACCCTATATAATATGCGTTGAACTTCACTAGCTAGTGTTAAACTGTTAGCTCCAAAATAGTCTATAAAATGACAAAATTATTCTTTTAATCATATAAAATGAAAAACTTAGCCCGGTTTTGAAAACCTTGCTTTTATTACACGAGGTTGCATAAAGCTGAGAGAGATGCCAAATTAATAACAAGGGAGAGAACATATATATCACACTTGATCAGGGTCGTCACTTGGTGAT
Organism: Odontarrhena argentea; assembly: GCA_900406245.1. Classification (NCBI taxonomy): domain Eukaryota; kingdom Viridiplantae; phylum Streptophyta; class Magnoliopsida; order Brassicales; family Brassicaceae; genus Odontarrhena; species Odontarrhena argentea. The sequence continues at coordinate 916 of OVAF01003424.1, forward strand.
GGGTCCGACAGTGACCCCAAGTTGATGAAGCTCATGACTAGCTCTGCCATGGAAACCAACGATTTTGTAACCTTCCTTCGCGAGCACAAAGCTTGATGTAGTTTCGAGTCCAAAGGGTTGTGAGGTTCGTTTGTTGGTCTTGAACTTAACCATGGTTATTGATTCACTTCCAAGTATTTTATCGTAACAACCCTCTACCGCAGTGATGTATTCACTTGGATAATCCAGTTTGAACTGCAAAACAAGAAAAACATTAATTAGGTTTATAAAAAAACAGTACGTACAAAAATTTAAGACACTTAACAAAAAGTAGATATAGAGTAATTAATCACCTCTTCGTATCCAAGCATCGTCTTCTTCCCACGATCTTCTCCTACAACCACCTGATTGTTCTTGTCATAATACTCAAACTTAACGGCTGCGACACCGTTTTCACCTTGTCCTATGTATATCTTCCTCACACCCTCAAACACACCATCGTCCCACTCAGCTCCTCCATTACCACCTTTTCCTTGAAGTTTCTCTGTGGGAGGAAGAGGAGGAAGAGGAGACGAAGAAAAGTAAACTCCGATAGCATCCAACGCACCACCATCTCGTCCATGAAACCCGACAATAACATTACCTTGCTTCTCTAACAGAAATTTGGTCCCTGACACAAATCCATACGTTGGAGAGACTCTACCTTTTGATGTTTTGAAGATCAACGACCTAGCCACCAAAACACGATCATCAGGGATTGTGTTGTAGGTTCCCTCCACTGATGTCAAATATTCATTTGGATAGTCGATCACGAACTGCAATGTATAAAAGAAATTTCTAAATGAAAGTCGCCTTGACGCTAAAAACTGTTCAATACATAAATAGAAAGTTCAAAGAATTAATAACCTCCTTTGTCACCCCATCTTTGCTCCCATGAAGAGATGTTACCGCTTTGCCATCTTTGTCATAGTCAGTGCTGATACTTCTTATTAGAGTGCTAGTATAAGTAACGTACACCTTCCTTACACCGTCATAATTAGGACCATCGTCCCAAGGTACACCTCCATATAAACCACCTATGAGTTCTGATTTAGTAGGAGGAGGCATTATTACATATGCTCCGAGAGAGTTTAGATATTTTCCAGCAAATCCATGGAAGCCAATGATCTTGGTTCGGTTGAATCCAAGTGAAAACTTAGTTCCTTTTTCGTCGTATCCCATGACTTCAGAACTTTTGAGGTTGGTTTCAAACTGAAGCGATTGAATCACACCAGATGTGTTGTCATAGCAACCGTTAATAGACACCAGATATTCGTTGTGCAGATGGTCAATCTCAAACTGTAACAATACAACACATATTGTAGTATTGCCTAAAAAAGTGCGGTAACTTCTTATAAACATTTTATTTTCAAAAAAAAAAAAACTTCTTATAAATATTTTACATAGTTATTTATTCAAAAAAAAAATATTTTATATAGTTTGAATCATTTAGGAAGTGCTAAAATATTAATTTATTGTATTTTCAGAAACCAAATATCCAAAAAGTTTAATAATTATATTTTCACAAAAATCAAAAGGGTTAAATTTTTGAATAAAATAATAAATAATATACAGAAATAAATTTATTTAAAAATGAAAATGGTAAAAATGAATTTTCTTATTTACATACCATCTGTGTGAAACCTTTGCCAGAGTCACCATGGATTAATCCATCTTTAAGTTGTCCACTTTTTACATAAACAAACTTAACATATTGTATTCCTTCGAGACCACCTCGTACATAAACTTTTGCTACATTGTCATGGTCCGATCCATCATCCCACTGATTGCCTCCTTTGCTACCTCTCGCTTCCAGTTTTTGAGGCATGACCGATTTCGAAGAGTACTACTAGGCCTTAAGCAAAGAGAATTACATTGTATGTATAGTGTTAATTAATTTTCAAATAATTTTTTGCATCATTACTAGTTTAACATACTACATATATACATTAAGATATTTCTCAAAGCTAAAATTTTGGAGTTTTTGAAATTTGTTGTAATTAGCAAGTTGGAGATTTGATCTCATGACCTTTAAGAATCCACATAGAAGTAATTTAGTAATTTACCTATTATGCTTGGAGTAGAGAGAAGTGAAGAGAGCTAATGAACAATTAATTCGGAGTTGGTGATGGATGGAGATAAGCAGAAAGGTCGAGGGTGAAGATATTTTTATACATAGACATATTTATTTTAATATGACCGCAAGTCAATATAAAATAATCCCACCTTTTCATTTAAATTCGCTCCTCTTGCTGTAGTAATTAAATATATTGAAATATATAAACGTTTTTTTTTTATGTGTTGATTGTCTCACCAAGAACGCAACCAATAACATATTGATTTCTCATGGAATTCAATTTTCTGTAATATAGTTTTGATAAGACTAAGATTGGCTACCGTGATATTTGCTTGTCGTATTACTAATTTAATCCCAACTGCTATTAATTTTAAGTTTTTAACATTGTTAGTTAAACAGTCAATATTTAGCAGCCATAACAAGATAAGTTTAACAATATAAATCATATATTAAACAAGTGGTGGTCTTTGGAATCAAACTCTCTGCCTTGGGCTTTGTTTTTAACCAAATATGTTGCCGATATTCGACCAAAACAGCTATTTCGAGTGAGGATTATGCGTGGACAATTTATAATATAAGGAAATTACGTATTCTTAGCGCCGGAATAACGCTATCTATCGATACCATAGCAGTTTTAAATACACTATATCATCGTCCGCAATAATAAATCATACACTTTAGATAACGATTTTTTTGTAATGCTATTGTTGCACGTTGTTTTATAGTGTTTTGTTGATTGCATCGATTTATATTTATTATGATATATAGCACTATCATTTTAATAGTCTATAAAATGACATACTTATTATTTTAATTATAATGAAAAACTTAGCCCGGTTTACAAACCTTGCTTTTATTACACGAGATTGCATAAAGCCAAAAGAGATGCCGAATTAAAAACATGGGAGACAACACAAGTAGTGAGGAGGTGGAAAGCAACATTTATATCACACTCGATCAAGGTCATATATAGATCAATTGGGTCTTCACTTGGTGATGGGTCCGACAGTGACCCCAAGTTGATGAAGCTCATGACTAGCTTTTCCATGGAAGCCTACTATTTTGTAACCTTCCTTCGCGAGCACAAAGCTTGATGTAGTTTCGAGTCCAAAGGGTTGAGAGGTTCGTTTGTTGGTCTTGAACTTAACCATGGTTATTGATTCACTTCCAAGTATTTTATCGTAATTAACAACCCTCCACCGCAATGATGTATTCACTTGGATAATCCAGCTCGAACTGTGAAACAAGAAAAGCATTATGTTCATCATATCAAAAACAATACATACAAAAAATTTAAGGCAATGAACTAAAGTAGATATACATAGCAATCACCTCTTCGTATCCAAGCAACGACTTCTTTCCATGATTTTCTCCTACAACCACCTGATTGTTCTTGTCATAATACTCAAACTTAATGGCTGAAACACCATTATCACCTTGTCCAATGTATATCTTCTTCACACCCTCAAACACACCATCGTCCCACTCAGCTCCTCCATCACCACCTTTTCCTTGAAGTTTCTCTGTGGGAAGACGAGAAGGAAGAGGAGGGGGGCCAAAATATGCTCCAAGAGCATCAATGTGCACACCAGCCCGTCCGTGGAACCCAACAAGAGCACGACCAGGGCTCTCCAGCACAAATTTGTCGTTAAAGACTCTTCCAAATGTGGGAGAGGTTCTCCCTTTCGATGTTTTGAAAATCATCGACTTAACGATGTTTATTTTGTATTGACCAGGGACCGGGTCATAGCTCCCTTCAACAGATGTGATATATTCATCTGGATAATCCAGAGCAAACTGCGATATATATAGAAGTTGGTACTCAAAAGCTATTGAAGAATATATATGTATAAATATAATTTAGCGAAATGTTTAAGAACCTCCATCTGATCTCCTTTCCTCTGTCCATGCTCACGCGTTACAACTTGGCCATTGTTGTCATAGTCCACTTTAAAAAACATTATATCATTTGAATAGATTGTAAAGTACAACTTTCTAACACCAGTGTAAGCACCATCGTCCCACGCAACTCCTCCATTACCACCTCTTTCTTGAAGTTTCACTGTGGGAGGAGGAGAAGAAAGAGGAGGCGGACCAAAATATGCTCCAAGAGCATCAATGTGTACACCAGCCCGTCCATGGAACCCGACAAGAGCCAGGCCAGCACTCTCCAACACGAATTTGTCATTAAAGACTCTTCCAAATGTGGGAGAGGTTCTCCCTTTTGATGTTTTGAAAATCATTGACTTAACAATGTTTATTTTATATTGACCAGGGACCGGGTCATAGCTCCCCTCGACAGATGTGATATATTCATCTGGATAATCCAGAGCAAACTGCAATATAATAAAAGTTAGTCTATTGAAGCATACATATGTAGAAATATATTATTGGCTAGCTAAGAACCTCCATCTGTTCTCCTTTCCTCTGCCCATGCTCACGCGTCACAACTTGGCCATTGTTGTCGTAGTCCACTTTGAAAAACATTATATCATTTGAATAGATTGTAAAGTACAACTTCCTAACTCCGGTGAAAGCACCATCGTCCCAAATTTGGCCTCCAGAACCACCTTGGTATCCAAGCTTGATTGCCATGACCGATTTTGATACAAATACTCTTCATAATGCATAGAGAATAACATAAATGTATAGTGTTAATTTAATCTCCAAATCATTTTATTTGCATCGATCATTACTTATTTAGCATATATGTTATAAGACAAATCTACATATAGAAAATGCTATAAAACATGAAGAGAGAGCTTTACGTACCTCTTATGCTGGAGCTGAGGAAGAAAATGTTGAGTGATGAATGTATATAGAAGGTGGTGAAGGTACCTTTTTATACACAGTTTATCTTATTTTTTAAATTATCTCGAAATGAATTTTTAAATATATTTGACTCGTGGTTCACGAGGAAATATCACGATATTCCTAACTAATTACTCTCTTTACTAATCGTGAATGGTTAGTGGGCGAGACCATAATTGAAAGTCCGAATATTTAAACTTTTCTATTGCCTTACCGTAACACGTAACCACAAAATTATTGTGGATCTCAAGTTTATAAATTACAGGCTTACAGGTGTCGATTAAATTAGTGTATAAACGAGATAATTTCTGGCTAGTCTTTTTTTACTTCCGTTTAATTTGACTTTTTAATAATTTGAAAATACTGTATCGCCGTATCGGTCAAGTGGTGTTTATTACAGGTTATAAAAGCTTTCCAGAAGTAATCTCAGTGGAATAGAAGTAAATACAATGCAGTTTTTTTTTTTTTTTTTTTTTTGTAAAATGCNTTGAACTAATTTTTAGAGGTTTCTATAATTGTTTTAGGAGTAATTTTTAATGTTTTTTTTTTTTTTTTTTTGATTCATAAAATTCATACTTAAATTATTGGTTTGTTACAACGTGTGCAAATGTAATATTTGATGTATGAATTTGCGTAGTGTTAGATTAATATATGTAACCGAATGCCATAATTCATATATATATATATATGAACTTTTATATTGTTCCAAAACTAATCGGTCTAGATATATAGATAGATGAGAACCTATAATCCGAAATTACCTTTATTTTTATGGTTATTTGAACCCTGGTCAAATAAGCATAATACAGCCAAATAATTCACTGGTTTTTCTCAGTTCATACCTGCATTTATTTCATTTTGAATATTTTAGGGGTTTGGTGACTCGTGGTTCACGAGGTAGTTATAACATGATCTTAACTAACCACACTCTTGTGTAAATCGTTTTCAAAAGGTACGTTGCTATTATGTGCATTTTTCCACTGGTTCCATTATTTATATGGTCTCGTTAATGAATGAAAGACCTTATGAAAGATTTGGAATTAATCACCTCTATAAGATAGGACTACAAAAAAAAACAACTATATAAAGTTATTCTCAAATATGTAAAAATTCTAAATTCTATATTTACGTGTCATTTCCTACAATTACCAATCAAGTAAAATAGTATACTAAAGACAGCCTAATGTTGTAAGTGTTTGTTAAGATCGACATAATAAATACATCAACAATTTGAAAAATACAAAATATAATATAGTCAGAGACTCAGAGTAGTCTCAACATTAGTATTCTATGAAACAATGTCATTACTTGACACAAAACCATGTACTAATTTACTTCTAAACCACATATTTCATGAAATCCCATGTAACAATAACTAATTTTTCAACTACTGTTAATATTAATAATCATTAAAATTAAATTTTGAATACCTATATACAAATAAACTTCTCCCAGTAATCGTCCAGGTAATCACCTAGTATAAAGTATATAAAAATGTGATATGATTAAATTGAATAGAAAGTCTTTTTTATGGGACTGAAAATTTTAAAATTTTATTAATATCCAAGATAATGTTATGAAATATTTTCTTAACCACTCGTAAGCGCATCCGCCACCATAAATTTAAATATTTTATTTATTTCTTTAGAGGAATTGCAAGTGGTGCAAATGTTTCCATGATTCTTGTTAAATGCCAATATCGCAACCATCCGCACACATAGTTTATTGGGTGATTGCAGGAGATCAATCAAGTTCTAATTAAACAATCACAAAATTAATATATATACTCTCTTTGTACATATTTTCCAAATCATAGTGCTCGAATGATTTTTCGAAAATAACGGTATAACAGTTCTTGTATTATGAAAATATATATATATTTGAGAAGGTTTGAATTATTAAACCTTGTTTATTACATGAGATTTGAAGAACGGGAAACCAACACCAACGTAAATTTGACAGACAACACATATAGTAAAGTACATAAATATATATATGAGAGAGCATTGAAGCACGATGGTCATAAACCTTATATGGCTAGCTAGTTTTTTCCATGGAACCCTAAGAGTTTATAATGTTCATGATACTGAATCATGGAGTAATCACAGGTAAAAAGTAAACTCCGATAGCATCGAATGCATCACCTTCACGTCCATGGAACCCGACAATAGCATTACCTTCCTTCTCCAACACAAATTGGGTACCAGACACAAATCCATAAGTTGGAGAGATTCTCCCTTTCGATGTTTTGAAGATCAATGACCTAATGACCAAATAGTCATCGCCAGGGTTTGTGTTGTAGGTGCCTTCCACTGATGTCAAATATTCACTTGGATAGTCGATCACGAACTGCAATATGTACCCAAAAAAAAAAAAAAAAATAAAAAACAATTTAGATATCTCACATTATTATTGAGTTGTAATATAATTAAAAATGTTAGTATCTCAAATAATGTCTAGAAATCGTTAGCTCGAATGAAATTAGAAATAAGAATATATAGAATTAATGTTCCGACTTCTGATGTGAGAGGATGTGTGAGACTCGGCTCAAAATCTCGTAGTTATGCGCGGAAAAAAACCGCTCAATTTTGCCAAAACCCCTAAACGTTATATTATATCAATTTAAGAATATATATAGTGAAATATATGGAAGAGGAATATCAAAAATAGAAAGTTCTAAGAATTTACGACCTCCTTTGTCTCTCCATTTTTGTTCCCGTGACTAGATGTTACCACTTGGCCGGCTTTGTCATAATCAGTGCTGATACTTCTTATCATAGTACTAGAATATGTAACCGACACCTTTTTCACACCGTCATAATTAGGACCATCGTCCCAATATTGGCCCCCGTATAAACCACCTACGAGTTCCGATTTAGTAGGAGGAGGCGTTGTTACATATGCTCCGAGAGAATTTAGATATCTTCCCGCAAATCCATGGAAGCCAATGATAATCTTGCCATCAACACCAAGTGAAAACTTAGTAGTACTCTTTGGATATCCAATCAACTCAAAGGTCTTCAGGTTGGATTTGAATTGAAGTGCTTGCATCACACCGGTCTTGGCGTCGTAGTAACCATCAACAGACACAAAATGTTCATTCTTGGATTGGTCAATGTCAATCTGCAAAAAGAAAAGAAAAATGGTTAATTTTAACTAATTTATATATATACCAAAAAAAAAATTGTATGCTCTAGCTATATAAGTCCACTTGAAATATGAAACATATTACATTACCGTCTGTGTGAAACCGTCACCCGAAACACCATGGAGTGACCCATCTATTGATTGTCCATCCTTAACATAATCGAAATGGATGGATTCAATGCCTTCACGACCACCTCGTATATAAACCTTTGTAACAGAGTTGTAGTCGGATCCATCATCCCATGGCTTGCCCCCTTTCCCACCAACTGCGTCCAACTTCTGGACCGTGGCTAACCCATTGGAATCTGCATATATTCAAAGTTTTTCTTAGAAGTTTATTATGAAAATACATTTTCATGCCAAGCACATCAAACTGTTTATTTTATTTATTATTCAAGAACAATATTATGCACTAAGTTGTGCTCGAACTTAGACTGTGAAATAATGATGGTACAAGCACAACAGCTAAACTATAAGTCTATTTTATTTTGTTTGGCAACAACAATAATATGCATTCTGCTGGACTTGAACCTAGGCGGTGTCACAGTGACGGCACTAGCACAAACAACTAGGTTATAAGTCCTGGACCAATTAACTAAACTACAAGTTTTTTTCTAATTGTTAACATTATATCTAATTTTATACATATAATGGAGAATTAATGGAATATATGAACTTTAAATGATTTCAGTCAATATGTGTGTTAATAAATCTCTTAGAAGTAATGACGTATTTATGTGAAGATAAAATTTTAAAATATGTCATCATAATTGACTAATCTTTAAAAGACAGGGTTAGGATAAAAAGATTAGAGAAAGAGCTAAATTACCTATAATGGCTGAGGAGAGAAAGAGAAAAACGTAGAAGATAAACATGATTGCTCTGTTTTTGTGATTGATGAAGAAGCTAGGTGATTAAGATGCTATTTATAGCAACAGTTTTGGCTCTTTCACATGTATGTAAATTATTAGTGGGCATTATAAAATTATGTTACTCAGTTATCAAGTTTTCAACTTTAAAGGAAACTACTTAATTAAGAGTAAGTTAATTTATTGGAAATCTGCAGAAACCACACCATAAGTAGTCCTTAAGACAAAAAAGAAAGAAAGAAAGAGGATATGCCAGTAGACTACAAAAAGACGTTTACCATAAGTAGTCTTCACTCTTTTAGTAACATGCATGTTTAATTTCTATCAATATCGCTTTTTGTATAACAATATGAATTTTATTAAAACGAACGTTTGTTTTGGATTTTGATTTAGAACAACCCAAAAAAAATAATAGAAAAGCTGATGGATCTAAATAGGGCAAAAAAAAGGCAGTTAGCTAGTTACATATATACTTACATATGAGAAATCCATGTAAACAATTGTTTTAAGGATTGTTTATGCCGAAATCGATCATGCATGATTCAAATTATAATTTTATTTATATTGTATGTTTTTTTTTTTTTTTGGACAGCCAATATGTATATTGTATGTTATAGTTTTATTTATTATAGGAAATAAACACTTTTTTCATTGAATTATAGAATGTTATAAAGAATAACATAAGACAGCAAGTTATTCAACGTCTCCTTTTTTTTTTCTTTTCTTCTGAACAAATATCAAATGTATTCAATTAAAAAAAAAATTGGTTCTGCAACTGTTGCAAACTAAAGAGATTTGAATACAAGAAGTAAGCTTGAAAAACCACAAGTGTTTATGCTTTGGTCTCTTGATGGTGATAAGGTCCTTCATAATTAAGATAATTCTAACAAATACCATTTTTGAATTACTCTTTTGCAAAATTACATCCTTAAAAATATTTGCAAAACTACCACTTATTATCCAATCTATAGTTTTTATAATTGACAAAAATTTTAAGGGTTTAAGATTTAGGATTAAACCCTTTTTGGAGTTGGGTTTAAATCCAAACTCTAAAAAAATTTTAATCCTAAACCCTTAAAATATAATCTCTAAAACCGAAATAGTTTTTAAACACATAATTCCAATCCTACAAAATTTATATATGTTTAATGGAAGTAGGTACCTCCGTATATGTAATTATGGATATATGAAATGGATATTTGTGAAAGACTTTCATAATTCATTTGGAAATAATAATCTAAATGTTTTAATGGATAAGTGATGTTTAAATAATCTTTATAAAAATTTGGACTTATAAGATGTTTGGGTATGCTCCACACTTCCCATGAGATCAACAAAACTAAACAAATTGAAAAAAGGTTGACTATTTTTTAATAAAAAGTCTCACCCCAAAACGTATAATCTGGATCGATTCTTGATTACGAAAAATCTATAATAAACCTAGTTGTATATATATGAACTTGACTTTGGAGTTTATCTATTAGTTACCCATATTTTTCGTCTTCATCATGTGTTCAGTAACTAATTTATATATGCAAGTTGGAGTTTATATATCAGTTACCCATATTATAAAATCTTTTGTTTGGTTTGAGTTTAAAACTTAAAAGGCTAGATAAACTGGTTTTTTTTTTTTTTTGGTCACCAGATAAACTGGTTTAAATGATAAAAAAGTTAAAAGATAAACATAAAACTAGAAAAAAAAAAAAAAAAAACTCCTTAAATTTTAGAGAAATTCTAACAAAATACCACATATGAAATACTATTTTACTAAACTACCATCTTAATAATATTTTCAAACCTACCACTTATATTATTCAAGCAATATTTCTTTATAATTTGATAAATTTGTTACGGTTTACGATTTTAGAACTTAAAGTTTTTGTAAAAGTGAAAATATAGGGTTTAGGATTGGCTTAGAATTTCTAAAATTAAGGTTTAGGATTAGGATTAAATCCCTCTAAAATAAGTGTTTAGGGTGAATTTCAAAACTATCACTTTTGAAAACTATCGTTTATTATCCAAACTATATTTTGCTAAAATAGGTTTGATCTAAGCTTTCGGGGTAAAATCCTTTGTTGCGTACTTGTCTTGATGAAAATTTGCATTTGTTTTTTGTATTTCTTCACTTTCTCCTTTCTTTTTTTTTGTTTTTTTTTGTTTTTTTTTTTTTTTTTTTTTTTTTTTTTTTTTTTTTTTTTTTTTTTTNTTGTTAATTGAGGTCTCTGTGCTATGTTAATCTGCACCATGTCCCAATTATAAACCACAATTTCTCTCAAATTTCTTTTTCTATTCTTCTTCCCAACCGTGTTTTTTTTTCTTTTTGAAATTTCTTAATATGGGTTCAAACATATGCTTATAGCCGGTCAAAAAACATGTCGGTGAACGTTTTCACCAGTACTCTGAATTGAAATTGGTATCAAAAGTTATTACAGGAATTTCGCTACTTACTCAAGCAAATTGGTGCACATTTTTCTTTTACATCACAACTAGATGTATGCCCGCGCTACGCTGCGGAATTTCTTTTGTAGTTTTTTGTTTTCA
>OVAF01003425.1:0-12376 GCA_900406245.1 Odontarrhena argentea
TATTATTAGTTTATTCAAATGATCCCCATTAGGGGATCACCATTAATCATGCTCTAAGGGTTGTTAAAATGGACCGAAAATCCCCCGTCTGTTATACATAAACTGTGGTATGTAATTCATCCAATTACATGCAATTTATACAGGTTTAGTCCTTAATGGATTTAATGCAAAAAAACTCATGAACTAAAGAAAAATTGCAAGTTATTCATCAGAAAATTATAGGACTAAAGGTGGTTTAGCCCTATAATGTTTTGATGGATAATTTTGCAATTTTTCTTTAATTCACGAGTTTTTTTTTTTTTTGCACTAAACCCATTAAAAAATCGTTTATTAAACGGGTTCAATAAGTACATTATGGGTTACCCGTTTAGGCTTTTGTTTTTTTTTTTCTTTTTACTTGTTTCAAAAGAAAAACAAACTTTGAGAAATCTCGAAGTCAAATCTGAATTCCAATCCCAATCTGCGATGAACTGATGATAACGAAATCTTAGATTTTCGGTTGATAGAAATCCCGAAGACAAATCTGATTTTGGGTTGTGTGATGAAATCTCAGCGTTCTTCTTCTTCCCTAGGTCAGATTTATCTTCTTCTTCTTTGAGATTCTAGGTTTCAGTAACGTATTAGCATTTTGTGAGCTAAAGTCTTCCCATAAAGGTGAAGAGATTGCTACAATAATTTTGGACTATCGGAAAGAATGGGGATTAGAAAAGAAGGTTTTTAGCATGAGTCTAGATAATGCTACAAACAACAACAGTATGGTGAGGATCCTCCAATGCAAGCTTCAGATGATAAATGGATGTGCTCTTTTGTGCGATGGAAAATATATTCATGTGAGGTGCCGTGCACACATTAAAAATCTCATATTGAAAGAGGGATTACTGGCAGCAACAGATGTTCTTAGCAATATCCGAGAAAGTGTAAATTATGTTAAAGCATCTCCAAGTAGAAAAGAAGCATTCGCAACATGGGTTAAGAGAGTTGGGGTCAAGAGTACTGCAGGAATATTGCTAGATTTTCCCACCCGTTGGAACTCGACTTACCAAATGCTTGCAACAACCCTGAAATTCTGCAAAGAATTTGGTAACATAAAGCTATACGATACATGTTATAAATGATTATCTTTAGAAGTTGAATGGGACCGCAACCAACCATTTTTCTGGTTCAAAGTAACCCACCTCTAATGTTTATTTTACACAAGTCTAGAGGATTGAACTTTTGTTAAGAAAGTACTATGATTGTGATGATGTGGTTGTTCGAGAAATAGCTAGGAGGATGATGATGTGGCTGTTCGAGAAATAGCTAGGAGGATGCAAGTTAAATTTTCTAAATATTGGGAAGCGTATAGTATCATTTTGGCGGTGGGAGCTGTGTTTGATCTGAGAATGAAATTAGAGATGCTTAGAGGAGCATATGAAAAAGTGGATTTAACGACTTCTGAGTCAAAGTTTGCTGAACTTAAAAGGAATTTGTATATGATGTATGAAGAGTATAATACTAAACCACAAACAAATAGTGCAGTGATACCAACTCCACATGAGCTAGTAACCGAGTCTCCACTTGATGATGATTAACATCTTGTAAGTATTTTCTATTTGCTCAGTTTATGCCTTTGTAAACTGGTTTTGGAAAATTAATATTTATTATTTAGTAACTGTATGTTGTTGGTTTTGGGAACTTATAAGTTATAAGCAGTGCTTAATAAGATCTTGTGAGCAGACTGATTAAAACTAGTGCTTAATAGTTACACTACTCGAGCAACAAATAGTTACACTATTTGAGCAGCAAGATTTTATAGTGCTTAGTTGAGACTATTCAATAAAATCTAGAGCTTAGTCAAAATTATCTCGTGCTCTTTGTGTGTTCCATAGCCTTACTGTCTTTGTGATATATATGGTTTTGTTTATTGAAATTTCATTCTTATAACACTTTATCAGTTTGCTAATTTGATAAATCTGATTTTATTTGTTTTCTAATTTGATGTGTATATTTACAATGTAGGATCTTTCTTAGCTTGAAAGTAGCATTGGAGTTGGTAACAACCACACGAAATCGCATTTAAACATCTACTTGGATGAGCCAAGACTAGAGAGAGCGTCTTTCTGAAAACTAGATGTTTAGGATTATTGGAAAGATCACCAAGTTCAGCCTTTATGGCATGTGATATCCTTAGCATACCGATAACTACGGTAGCTTCGGAGTTGGCCTTTAGCATTGGATCTCAAGTGTTAAACTCCGTACAAGAACCGACTTCTTCCCTAAAATGTCTAAGCACTTCTCTGTACAAGGAATTGGTTGAGAGGATTTGTTGAATATGAAGGTAACTTTAAAATTTACAACCTAATCTAGTTTGTATAATAGTTATGAACCTTTTTACCAACTCTATTTCAGTTGTAGGTAACATAGAAGACAGCTTTGAGGATAATGAAGATCTTAACAAAACATCAAGTGTTGGAGATTCAAGGTCATGATTTTTGAAGCTATGGCTTGTACTTGGTTTCTGGATTGTCTTGCTCTGTTTTATGGATCCTAGATTTTCTCTGTTTGTTGAACTCCGTTAAGGAATAAATCCAATATGGATCTTTTACAAATATTTTTTTTCTTAAATAACATATGACAAACATGCTAAAATTATAATGTTAGTGTTTTATATACATGATGAGGATGTTTCACCTAAACCAAAGAACGAGTAGAGTACTATGCTTTTTTTAGAGTGAAAAAAGATCAAGAAGGTAGCAATAGAGATAAATCTCATCAAAAGGAGAAACACTGTGTAGTTACTTATGAAGTAATAATATGTGAAGGCTTTCGTCATAGAAATAAATGGTTATTCTTATTACTTTTGTTCATGTGAACAGTACAAAAAGAAAAGGAACTCAATTGAGTACAAGTGTTTAAGAAGTACAAACACCGATACCGAAAGCCAACATGTAAAAATCCACTTGACTAACGTAAAAATATAAAAATGAAGAAAGTGAGCTGATTGGAAAATGAATAATTTTTTTCAATTTTAATACAATTCATGAAAAAATATTTCATTTATTTATTGGTGGTTAAACTTAAATTCTATATAGATTAAAAACTTGAACAAATAATGTCATTACACATGTGAAGGTTATTCTCTTATCTTTGTTTATCTTTTTCTTCTTTCAAAGTTTTTGCAAAAAGAACTAAAAATACAAAGACTGATTTATAAGATGAGATCAATGGTTTAGGGTAGTTAAACATAAGATTATGAAAGTGAAAATGAGATTTTGATTTGCTGATTATTGTTTTTGAAGAGTTTCATCACATGTCTTTTCTTAACTTGGAACATTAACACTAAGGATTTGATGTCATCCTGTGGAACTTGAAGCTTGAACTAGACTTTCATCTTCATTGGTGTCTTTTTTACTTTTTCAGCTTCATCCATGATCTGCGCAATAACCATATTAATCCCCGCGTTTTATAGTTCATAACTTCATACTATATTAAAGATCGAACTTTTTACTTATCGTCAAATTCCTTTATAAAAAAGATTGAAGAATACTGTTGTGATATCTTCAGCTAAGAATAGAGGGTCGCATACTCCAGTTTGTGCATTTGTTTTTCCTCACCTTTTTCCCAGGTGGCTCAAAGTCAAATTCAAACATCCGTTTTTTTATTCTATGTTCAGCACTACTAAATCAAACACAGTTACACTGTTCTATTTAAGGATCACATATGAAATAGAACGTTTACAACTAAAATGGAAAAGGATGTTTCACAATTAGTACACAACTTTTTTTCTAATTCCATCATCCACAAGTTCCCTAAAGGATATTCTACGACATGCACTACAAAAATCACTCAATCGGATATTAAACTCATCAATTTGACAATTATAGAAGACAAATACTTAATCTTTGAAAAGAGTTCTAGTTAACTTTTAATGATTGCATCAATTTTCACATGCAAATAGCTACTCCCTTGTTATTATTTATGGATTAACGTTCAATCGTTGTAACGTTCAATCGTTGTAAACAGTCCACCGATAATGTCTAAGTTTTACTCTCTTTCAAAACAACTTTCCCTCTCTAAAAAGATGATTTTTTTTTGCTTTAGTCTGAGGTTACAAAAGATTCTCTCTCTTAAATGTATATGCTTCCAATAATATCGATTTTCAACTTTTCCAAACTCGTCTACTATAAGGTTCACGGTCCAATGGTGTTTCATATAGATTGTTTCTCTCATAATTCATTTATCTTTCTAACATCATTGCAATAGATGTCATGATGTACGGTCTACTTAATTATAAACGGTAAGATTAATTTGTGTATTATTTCATAAAATATACATCATATCTTAACCATACAATTTAAGTTGTCATTCAACTAATTATAAATGGTTTTTTTTTTTATTAACCACACATTAATATCAATTGAACCACAACTACAAAGTGCGGAATTCAATCTCACGACACTAGTGTTATTTGTTTCTCGTGAACTTACCACTTCTTAGTCCGTCAATGTCACTTGTGCAATTATAGAAGTTCTATTTGCTAATTTTGCCAATTCCCTTTTACACCTTTTGTATATATTCTTTTACACCTTTTGTATATATCATTGTTAAGATAATGGATATAGGTTACGTATTAAATTAAATTATTCGAAGGCGTGATGAAAAGAAAACGACAGCTTCATAAAAATCTCACCTTTCTTCTCAACCCACTCGGAATGTGTAGATAGATGCTTCCTTCCATTTATCACTTTCCTAATTCTCTCCTCTCTGCTCTTGTCCTTTTCCCCGATCTAGATCCTTTCGCCAAAATGGACAAACCCAAGATCTGAAAGCTCCCACCAGAATCGACATACCCAATACCCAAAGCTCTGAATTAGGGGTTTAGGGTATTGTGAAGAAGCATGGCGAGTTGGAGAGATGCGTATAGGGGAATGTCGTCGGATAATGTAAAGGGTTTAGTGTTGGCGATATCATCGAGCTTATTCATAGGTGCCAGTTTCATTGTCAAGAAGAAAGGTCTCAAGAGAGCCGGTGCTTCTGGTCTCAGGGCAGGTGATTCTCTTTATCCCATTGAATCCATGCGAGATCTGTGGTTACTTCACATTCCTTGGTGCTACTCTTAAGTGGCAGATTCATTCTGATTCATCTTCTGTAGTGATAAAGATAGTAGTACCTTGTTTTGATATTGCTTTCGTTGCTGATTATATTTTCTAGGTTCTGGAGGTTACTCTTACCTGCTCGAGCCTCTCTGGTGGGTAGGCATGATAACGAGTGAGTTCCCTTCGTATTTAAAGGTTTGCTTTAGAGTTTTTTTTCCCTTTTTTGGGCTATCGGTTAGCTTGTGCTCACTCCAGAGAGATGGTGAAAGTATCACTAATAATTATTGTGGCAATTCGCTAGTCTTGACTGCAGCAACAACGTCTGCTTGTTTTGCAGTGATTGTTGGAGAAATTGCTAATTTTGCCGCTTATGCTTTTGCCCCTGCCATTTTAGTTACTCCTCTTGGCGCCCTCAGCATTATTATCAGGTTTCGGAATATTAAAGTCAATATTTTTCTGCCTAGCTATTGAATCATATACCACTTTTCTTGTTCTTAGCTGAGAAACTTGTGACCTAGTCCAAATTATTGTTCAACTACCACAAGTTGTGTTATTTAGTACTTCTATTAAAAATACTTTTCCCTGTGGGAACTTCCAGCGCTGTTCTGGCTCATTTCATCCTACGTGAAAAGTTACATACATTCGGGATCCTTGGTTGTGTCTTATGTGTTGTTGGTTCAATAACGATCGTCTTACATGCTCCTCAAGAACAAGAGATTGATTCTGTGTTACAAGTATGGAATCTTGCAACAGAACCTGGTAACTTATAATCACTTTTTAAACTCGATTTCATCCCAGTCTTAAGCGATTTTGATTAACTTTTCTAAGACATGGTGATATGACCTATGCAGGTTTTCTTCTCTACGCTGCAGCAGTGGTAGGAGCAGCCATTATACTCATAATTCAGTTCATACCACAGTACGGACAGTCACATGTCATGGTCTATATTGGAGTTTGTTCTCTCATAGGATCATTATCGGTACGTGACCTACATTGAGAACCCAAAAACTTACAATCAAACATCTCTTTTCAGTAATAATACTTGAGCGTGCGAGCAGGTCATGAGTGTTAAAGCACTTGGGATAGCTTTAAAGCTGACGTTTTCGGGAATGAATCAGTTGATTTACCCTCAGACGTGGGTCTTCACGTTGATAGTTCTCACATGTGTACTAACCCAAATGAACTATTTAAACAAGGTATATAAGGAGCCTCAAGTTCCATTTTGATGTCTGTTAAATGTAAGGGATTTCATCTGGTTTTCCTTTGACTCTTGTGCCAATGACAGGCGCTTGACACATTCAACACGGCTGTGGTTTCACCCATATACTATGTAATGTTTACGTCGTTGACCATCCTGGCTAGTGTCATCATGTTTAAGGTTATTTTATATCACGTGAAAATTTATCCTCTAAATCAGCATTGGTAATTAGAGATAACAAAAAAGGTGATGTTTTGTGGATCAGGACTGGGATAGACAGGATGGAACTCAGATTGTGATGGAGTTATGTGGATTTGTAACAATCCTGTCAGGAACCTTTCTGCTTCACAAAACAAAGGACATGGTTGATGGTGAGTGAGCTCTTTCTTTGGGATGGATGTGAGAATGTTTCTGCAATTGACATTAACAAATATCGAATACAGGTTCTTCGTCCTCAGGAAATTTGCTTATTCGTCTTCCTAAACATTTGGAAGATGGTAACGGCTTTGAGCAAGAAGGGATCCCACTCACTCTGAGACGGCAAGAGTGTACCAAGTCACCAAGGCCGATGCGTCACCTCATTCTGCCTCAAGACGGTCCTGAAGCTGTGTAGAGAGAGAAGGAAGACGGAATACATGTATACCACGGGGCAGCAAAGACGGCATAAAGCACTCACTTCTCAGGGAGAAGAAAAGGAGAAGAGAGAGGGAGACAGATTGCATAGGGAATTTTTCACACTTTGATAATCATTTGCTTGTTATGCTTTTCTTAGATATTCAGGATATTGGCTCTGAAGATATGTGAAATGTGTCGGCAGATTGATTAACTGTTGTATACACACAGAAGCTGTACCTTTCCCTATATGGTTACTTGCTTTGTTTAGCAACTTTTGGTGTCGTCTGGGCGTTTTGACCCAACCAATTGGTTCTAGTCCATTTTTATATCCACTTCTCTTTGAATAATAAATTAAAAAGATCTTAAACCCGAGTTCAGACAAGAAAGGACAACAAAACGACCGAATTCTACGTATGTGGCACCTTTTTTTTCTTTGTTCGAGAAGAATATAATATAATCAATGAGTCTCGTTTTGATGGTTTTTTTGGTTGCATGATAGTGGTACAGACAAAAACAAAGCAATGAATTGAATAAAAATGGAGCCTCTCATGAATCAAAGCCCTTCTTCTTTCAAAGTTTCAACTCTTAATGCCGCCTACATCTACAAATCACCTCAAATTGTCTTCGTATACCTCCTCTAGTTGTTGCCAAGCAACATACTCGGTCCAATGTACATCCGGATCTTTCTGCAGCAATTTTCAGTCACCAGAGCAAAGAAACGTGGCTGTCTCCAAGTGACATTGTGAATATATAGCAGTAAAGTCATAAGTAATCTACAGTACATCATCGTACGTTTTGAATCGCTGCTTGTATAAGGTTTCGCTTCTCCTCTGATCTGTGACGGAACAACTTTGCAATCTTTCTTCTCTCGCAGTCCTGAAGTTCAGATGAGGAAACAAAGAAATTAGATTGTAAATTTAGAATTCTAGTTTTGGACACTCTTTACTACTCAGACTTATGATATGAACCTAATCATCATTCCCAGAAATCCAGCGGTTGAGCTTTCTCCCTCTATATTACATACTATATGGTTCTTGTACTAACCAAAACCCATCTTAGACTCGGTCTATCCATGGAGTTGAATCATAGTTTAGTGACCCCATCTATGACTAATCAGTTTACAAGATAAATGTGTGACCATTACATATTATTATTGGTTCCACCACCAGACAAGCAACTTATTGCATCTGGCGTTTGACCTGATACTAATTTATAGGACTTCAGTCCATCTCATTAGACCACAACCTACTTAACCCATAACCCCAACTTACATCAAGCAGCTTATTGTTAGGTCGAATGCAGGATCATATGAAGAAGTTTTAAATAGATATATCTACCTTGAACATGTGGAGATTAAATGGTTTGTCAGGATTCATTCTTCTTAATTTCTGGTAAGTATAGGCAAAGCTCAGCTGGTCCCTCGGAGTGAAGCGTTCTACTTCATTGAACCAAAGACAGGAGAATAGATTCGACATAGGAGTATGTGCCCGTACTATGAAAGATCCCTCTGGAACATCTGCAAACAGGATATACACAAGCATTTGTAAGTGATAAAGAGAAAAACTTACAAAGGAACTTTAAGCATGACCAACACCAGGTATTGATTGACACTTGCATAATGGCAGTAAGTATGTGACACAAAAGGTATATAACCTAATTACTAGAATAACAGCTGGCTTTAAAAACTATTAGGATACTGTGGCCAATGAGGTAGTTACTATCGCATGTGCAAACTTTATGATGCTAATCAGATTTCAAAATCCCTCTTATGCATGTTATGGCCAACAAATACTGCAAACACTCCCCGAACAAGGCTCTAATTATGGTTTGCATCAGTTAACCAACAGAATCTTACTGCTTGGAAGAAGCTTGAACGGATCAGAAGCGTTAAATCTGGTCAACCCATCAGCCTTGTAAAACTCAAACTGCTGATTAATAACAGTATGGTTGTACTTGTTTAGCTTCTTGTTTTGTGCAACCTCTTCCCATAAACAATGGCGGTTATAATGATTGGAGATAGCATATTCGTGACCTTTACGCCATAGGAAGTACTCCAGAATGAGTAGGGGATCCATCTGAAGTCGTAGCTTGCTGTCCAACCAAATTGAGTACCTGGAAGAATAACAGCAGATGAGATTCTATGTGTGTAGATACAATTTTAGTCTGACTTGAGAAGCTTTTAAGTGATATCTTATATCGCATTCAGATGCATATGTTCAGAGAACCTACTTTCACGATCTAATCTGTTATGTATCCCACACGTGACTTCTATCTTTGTGCCTCAGAATGAAATTATACATATATTTTATAAATATATGTTCTTTCTGGTATATCTTTTTTCAGTCATACTCAACCATGAGCCACTGATCTTGTTGTCAAACAGCAAGAACTGGACAAAGAGTCCCAGTTACACCCATCAAATTACCGTTATGTCGCGAGACTCACCTTGCTGATGGAAAAAGTCGGTGTGGCAACAATTTTGGTATTTTTCCTACCCTCCGCATATCAGCATAAGGAAGATTCTTCACAACAACCAACTTCCACAAACCAATGAATCCTGCTCTATCTGGGGCATGGCCTTCTGCAGAAAGAGTTTGCATGGTAATCTCGTCCACAAACATGATGAAGCAAACATTTTTTCTTGACAACCGACTTATCTATATACAAAAGGAAATTCAAGTTAGCAGAAGTAACAAAATATCACAATCCGCTGATGTAATCGCATGTAAGCAAAAGGAAATGTGTCCTTTGAGATTCTTGAGGAAGTATGAGTTTGCTTCTTAAACCTGACTCCATTAAAAAGAAGCTAAAAATATTCATGAGAAAGCTAAATGAGAATAAGGCCATGAACGGAGATTTTGGCAGACGGCTAAATGACTGCTCACTTTCATCTTATTGCCAACCACTATTTCACCGCAGTACCGCGAATGCATAACTCTGCTCATAGCCTTATTCTGGTTTAGCTCCTCTCACGAACATATTTAACTTACCTGGCTACATAAATGCTCACTTTCATCTTATCGCCAACCACTACTCTGTTCCTAAAGGTTAAAAAACTCCACCCAAAAGTCAACATGTCCCACTCGAACTCTAGATACTAAACCAGGCACAAGTCGCTGCTAGTATGCTATGTATCATGTATGTGTCACGAAGACTTATTAGATCACTAAGATACTACACCAGGCACAACTCATTAGGCTCCATGTAGCAAACTAGGCTATTCTAAAGATACACAACTCGTTGTTCACAGTTTCCAAATCTTAGACGAAACAAAGAGAAGACCAAACAACATCCAGTGCATCAGTGTTATACAGAATCATACCAATTTATAGGCAGGAGGCCTCAAGCGATCAGAATTTCCAAAGATGCATGAGATAACAGCGATGTGGCATCTACTAATATAATTTGTATCGTCTTCTGTCAGGTCAAACCCGGTGCTCGGAGATCCTTTGGGGCCTTTGACAAAGCCACAATGAATTTTCTTGTCTTCAGCCAAGAAGGAATCTTCTCGCTCCTGTAAATTCTGATGCCCTGCAAATCTAGGCTCCCACTGTTCTTCTCCACCAGGTTTATCTTCCTTCTCTACGTACTGTAAGGAGAATCTAGCAGACTTTCGAGTATTCAAGGGCTCCACTATTTGTTGACTAGAATTCAATAGCTTCATCTCACACGAACCTGAAAAAAAAGAAAAAAGAAAGATGAGCAGTAAACACCTAGATTAAGTCCTTAACTCAGCTAATTACAAGTTATCACCTGAAGACCTGCGACCTCGACCTCTTCTTTTCGTAACAGATCGTGATGTTTTGCCCGACTTGGCACCCGTACTAACTAGAGAAGAATCACCAAGTGACCTTTTTGAAGTAGCTCCATCATCCTTTTCATTATTCAGTTCCTTGGCCATGGAATGAGAAATCTCGGTAGGCTCCTCTTTGTGGGGCTCTTCATTGTCATCCTCATCATGCCCAGAATCAACATATTCATCCCCTTGGCTATCACGAGAATCAATTGTATCATCGTCCTCAGTGTCCATATCAACAGCCTCATGATTCTCACCGTTTTTCTTTGATGACTGACCACCCTTCACAAGGGAAGCCTGATACTCTGCTTCAAACTTATTTAGTTCATTTCGTCCAGCTTCATTGTACAAACCAGTCCCTTTCAAGTCAGAACCCTGCACGGGAGGTTTGTGAAGTGGTGCATCCTTTTTCTCCTCATCAACAGATTTATCTTTATGTTCCACCTGATCCTCATTATAATCATCATCTCGTCTTCTGTCATCCTTATCCCAATATCTGGAGTCCCGTCCATGACCCAGTGAATCCTGACCAAAGTCCAGCCTCTTCGAAGGGTCTATTCTAGTGACATTGGTCAGAAAATCACCTTCATAAGAATCTAATCCTGCAAAAAAAGAATAGTAACAATCTGAGAACTAGCAAAATCCGGATTCAGCATCGAAGATCCAGAGAAGTAGAAGCAAAGAACCTTTATCATCGTAGCCATTATTAGTAAAACCAGAGATGTAAAAGTAAGCAAGGACAGTGACAAGGAGCACAAGGCAAAGAACAAACAGTACAGAGCCGACTCCAAGACGACGAAGCCTGTCCGGTCGTGCGGATCGTCTCCAGCGAGCAGCCTTGCCCTGGTGCGTGGCTCCTCCAACGCCGTTTCGGATCCCGATAGCTACGTGATCAGAAGACGCAGCGCCGTTGGGGTAACCGACTCGACCGCCGAATCTCTCAGTTCCGGATTGTCTAAATTGAGCCATTCTAGCATTGTAGAGGAGAGGCCTCGGGGAGATGCATACAATACAATACAATACAAAGGCACCGTGAAGTAAGAGTGAAGCAAACTGTGGGGGTTATAGAATTTGGCGTAGAAGTTATTACTTCAAGTTCACGGACGAATTAGATCGATTCAAGCATTAAAGAGGATCTAGGTGAGAAAGAAAGAGAGGTGATTCGGCGACGCGCTTCCGGCAAGATGCTTTATACGGTGCCAGTGTGTACGACTACGACATTCAGCCGCTAGATCTCGCCCGACCCGTTTCTCATCATGGATTATTCCTTATAAGGTCGGTAAAATAGATACGTATCCTTATACACTATGCCAATTAGGCAGCGCACAGTCTAGCTTATGGGTTGTTAGTGCGTTAATTCTCGTGATTAATTCTTTTTAAACACTAGAAATAATTCGGTCTCGGCGTTACTCGGTATAGTATGGAGTTATTCGTTATAAGAAATAATCACGTGGTTCAATTTCATATGGTTATATGGAAAGAGTTATAAAGTTTATGATATAAAATAAAGAAATTAATAGTTTATGATATTAGTCAAATAACGAAATATTATAGGAGATCTCAGTGTTATTCGATATATTAAGAAGTTATTTATGCAGCTAACCCAAAGAAATAATTGTTATAAGATCCGTAAACTGATTTTTAATTTAGTTCTTTCATTTATGGTAGTTAGAATAATCTTTTAAAATTGGG
>OVAF01003428.1:0-12359 GCA_900406245.1 Odontarrhena argentea
CCTAGACTTTGGAACTATTGACCTTGATAATATTGTCTCTAAACATTATATGAAAATGATCTGGTCAGAGAAGACTTACAAACTGATAGAATGTTATTACATGATATGACATTCATTCATTGAATAAAACATAAAACGGTCTTAGTTAGACGTTAAGTTTCCTCCTCTCTTCCAAGGTCCAATCCAACGATTTGATTTATTGATTTATCAAATCGTGGAACACAAGGCAAAGAATACAACAGTCTCTCTGGTTATACAAAATTCTGATGTTGATTTAAGTTTCTTACTAAATTTGTTTTAAAATAAATAAATATTACTATGAATTTAGTTGGAAGGAATAAACTAAGACTAAAGGTTAGTAAAATGAAAATAGAAAAGAGTTACAGAAAATAAAAATCAAGAAAACGTGGAACGACCCCCATCTTTTGTCTTCGGGAAATGGAGAAATAATTAAAGTCAGATTTGTTTGGTGAATTGGTATTTCATTGGGAAGGAAACAGATATTTGAAAGAAACTTTTTAACGCAAAACACGGTTTTTTTTGGGGAAGATTTTTAAAATATCATATTTTTAATTTTTTTTTTTAAATACTACTCCCTCTATTTCATAAAATAAATTTTCTAAGGATTTCACACAAAATAAGAAAACAATTAATATTAAACAGTTTTTCAGCATTGTACATTTTCTAATAAATCTAAATCAATAGTTATGCTTAAAACTCAAAAACTCAATTACTACGTCTTGAAATTAACAATTCTGCATTGAAAATAGAAAAAATTCATCTTTTTGGAATATAACTTATAATTTTTCGTAGAAAATTCATTTTTATGAAACGGAATGAGTATTTTAACTCATTTCAACCTTGAAAACTAAGCCATAAATATGGATTAAGTAAATCAAACCCATAAAATATAAAGTATGAATCCTTAAAAAATTTTCTTGTATATTTTATATTTCAAAAATTTAAATATGAAAAATTATTTTTAGAAAAAATGGTATTTATAAATTTAGTTTCAAAAGTGTGGTATTGAAAACTATTTTTTTTTCTATATATATAACTCCCGTAAATAATACAGAAACGGTTGACTGAGATTATTCTTTGTGAGAAAACGAAAAAGTTGTCCAGAAGTCCAGAAGATTCCAAAAAACAATTATAAATACATTGAATAATTAAATAATGAGACGACCTTTTGTTTGGTAGGTCAACTCTGAATTTAACTGTCAATATAGTTACATCTAAATTTTCAAATGCTAACAAGAAGACCAAGAAAAATAAATCCAAAAAGCAAATATTCTTGACTATAATATAAAATCTTGTAAATAAGTTCACACAATTAACACAAAATATGTCCCATACCTCCAAAGAACAAAAATTCCAAAATTTACAAATAATGTTCTCAAGAAAGAGAGAGAGAAAAAAAAATAACTCAAGAAAGTGTTGAGACATGAATAGTGTACCAAACTACCACCATTCTTACACCTTCTTCTTCATCTTTTTCATCTCAAATATTCTCTCTACGTTCTCTATCTCTGACAACACTTTGTCCGTTACAGAATCTCTAACAATCTCAAGCAACCAGACCATTGTCTCTCCAAGTGAAATATTCGAGCTTGGTTTCTTCAGTCTCGGTTCACGTTGGTACCTCGGATTATGGTACAAGGCAATCTCTAGGAGAACTTACGTATGGGTTGCAAACAGAGATAATCCTCTCTCTAATCCCATAGGTACTCTCAAAATCTTCGATAATAATCTCGTCATTTTGGATCAAACCGATAAACCGGTTTGGTCCACGAATTTAACACGAGGAGGTGTGAGGTCTCCGGTAGTAGCAGAGCTTCTTGATAACGGTAATTTCGTGCTTAGAGATTCCAACAACGATGACCCAGATGGATATTTGTGGCAAAGTTTCGATTTTCCGACAGATACTTTACTTCCGGAGATGAAACTAGGTTGGGATCTCAAAACCGGGTCGAACCGGTTCTTGAGATCTTGGAAAAGTCAAGATGATCCGTCAAGTGGAGATTTTTCATTCAAACTCGAAACTAGAGGATTCCCTGAGGTTTTTCTATGGAATAAAGAGTCAAAAGTGTACCGGAGCGGTCCATGGATTGGAATCCAGTTTAGTGGTGTACCGGAAATGGAACCATATGATTACATGGTTTTCAATTTCACTTCGAGTGATCAAGAAGTGACTTACTCGTACCGACTCATTAGGAACGAGGTTTACTCAAAACTAAGCTTGAGCCCCACGGGATTGTTACAAAGATTCACTTGGATCGAGTCAGTCCAAAATTGGAACCAGTTTTGGTACGCACCAAAAGACCAATGTGACGATTACAAGGAGTGTGGGGTTCATAGTTATTGCGATTCGAATACTTCACCGGTTTGTAATTGTATTAAAGGGTTTAAGCCAAGTAATGAGCAAGCTTGGGATTTAAGAGATGGTTCTGATGGTTGTGTGAGGAAGACCCCGTGGAGATGCGACGGTGGAGATGGGTTTTTGCGGTTGAAGAAGATGAAACTACCGGATACTACAATGGCTAGTGTGGATAGAAGGATTGGTGTGAAAGAGTGTGAAGAGAAGTGTCTAAAGGATTGTAATTGTACCGCTTTTGCGAATACGGATATTCGTGATGGTGGATCGGGTTGTGTGATTTGGACCGGAGAGATTTTGGATATCCGGAATTATGCTAAGGGAGGCCAGGATCTTTATGTTAAACTAGCTGCTACTGATCTTGGTTAGTTTCTTCTCCTTTTATCTTAAACGTCTCTTAATACCATATATGAAATTTTTATTAGAGACTGAGAACTAAGATGAATAATATTTTGTTTTAGAATTAGAAACAATCTGTTTATTTTACCTACATTATTTTTCTTAATGTGTTTATTTTTGTTGATAGAGTAGAATAATTTAGCCTTTTCTTACCTCATTCGGTAAGCTGAAAATTTTAAAAGACAACACAAGTGACAGAATTGCTTCCATTATTTGTTTAGAATTTCTGTTTTAAATATTTTGGAATGTTATTTTGTTTCAATTATAAATAACTGGGTAAATTATTATGTATTTTCCTGTTAAGATATTAATTAAACATTTTCTTACACCTAAAAAGACGCTTTTATACGAATTTTTAGACTAGTATATTAACTTGGCCGGTGAATACAGAATACTGGTGTTGAATATTGCAAGTCAAAGTTACATTGTTGTTGTTTAACAGATTCTGACTTTTAACCAAACGTTTCCTAGTTTTATTTTTCTTCCTTCAAAACTTCTTAATTAAACTTGATTGAGAAATGAGATGTTGACGTTATGTGAAATCTTCTGACTCAATTATTATTTATAATATATGTCACAAGATCATCCATATATATATATATATATTTTTTCTTTTTTGGTGATTAAGTATTTCAGGTCCAGTGAATTTTAATAATATGTAAACTTGGATGCCTCAAATTAATTACAGCGCTTAGGAAGCTTTTGAGTTTTGATTACCATATTATTCACAAAAGCATGGCTATCTCAACATTAGTATGTGTTCTTGACCAGAAACCAATGTTTTGGATATGAAGTAGAAAGCATTTTTTTGTTGACAACTACCTAATTGAGAATATATGGCCCGCTGTTTTATAATTATCATCAAATCATAGGATGATGGTATTACTATTTTTGAAAAAAAATTGCCTAAAAATTGCCTAATATGGTTGAAAAATTGAAATGAAAAAGTGATGTGATCTATGACTATGAGTCATTAATCCACGTCAGCTGCCAGGTAGGATACTAACAATGGTATCTCTTTTACTATTTCAGAGGACAAGAGAAACAGAAGAGCAAAAATCATAGGTTCGAGTATTGGAGTGTGCATTTTGCTTCTTCTAAGTTTTCTTATTTTCCGCTTTTGGAAAAGGAAGCAGAAGCAATCAATAGCAGTTCAGACACCTATTGGTAAATCAATAACTTTCATTTTTTTTATTTTTTATTTTTGTATGATAATCATTATACATATCTTGATTGTTTTTTACGTGTCTAAATGAACTAGTTGATCAAGTGAGAAGTCAAGATTTGTTAATGAATCAAGTGGTAATATCAAGTAGGAGACACATATCTAGAGAGCATAACTTAGAGGATCTTGAATTGCCATTGATGGACTTTGAAGCTGTTGCCATTGCCACTAATAATTTCTCTAGTGCCAACAAACTCGGTCAAGGTGGTTTTGGTATAGTTTACAAGGTACATATTATTTAAAGACAATGTTCAAATTCTATCAGTTTGGACAAGATTTCATTCTGTAGTAAAATGTGTAGGGACAGTTACTTGACGGGCAAGAAATTGCTGTGAAAAGATTATCGAAAACGTCAGTTCAAGGGATTGATGAGTTCAAGAACGAGGTAAGGCTAATTGCTAGGCTTCAGCATATAAATCTTGTCCGGCTTCTTGGCTGTTGCGTCGATGCAGGCGAGAAAATGTTGATCTATGAGTACTTAGAAAATCTAAGCCTGGACTCTCATCTCTTTGGTTAGTGCCTTAAATTCTTATGTCTCGTTCTAACAATTTGATTTTCTTCTGAAACAAGTAACATGTTTTCGGTTGGGATCAATTTGTAGACAAAACTCGAAGTTGCAAGCTCAGTTGGCAAATGAGATTTAATATTATCAATGGAATTGCCAGAGGACTTCTTTATCTTCACCAAGATTCACGGTTTAGGATCATTCATAGAGACTTGAAAGCAAGTAACGTTTTGCTTGATAAAGATATGACTCCAAAGATTTCGGATTTCGGAATGGCTAGGATCTTTGGACGCGACGAAACAGAAGCTAAGACAAGGAAGGTGGTGGGAACTTAGTAAGCAATCATTCTCTAATACAACATAGAGTTCTTTCTCAAAACAAACGTTTTTAAAATAAAGTTCATAACATTGGAGTTTAATCTTTTGTTATGTAGCGGTTACATGTCTCCAGAATATGCGATGGACGGGATATTTTCAATAAAGTCGGATGTTTTCAGCTTTGGTGTCTTGCTTCTTGAGATTATAAGTGGAAGGAGAAACACAGGATTTTACAACTCGGATCGTGACCTTAATCTTCTCGGTTGTGTAAGCTTCAAACCTTTCAAACTTGATCTTGCTAATTTCTGACTCATAATTTGATGATGATACTAATTAGTTTTTTTTTTATTGTCATAAAAAGGTGTGGAGGAATTGGATACATGGGAAAGGACTAGAGATTGTAGATCCAATAATCATAGATTCTTCATCAATTTCTAGGCCACAGGAAATCTTAAGATGCATACAAATTGGTCTCTTGTGTGTTCAAGAACGAGCAGAAGACAGACCAACTATGTCGTCGGTAATGGTGATGCTTGGAAGTGAAACAACGGCTATTCCTCAGCCTAAACCGCCTGGCTATTGCGTCGGGAGAAGTCCTCTTGACACTGATTCCTCTTCAAGTAAACACCACGGCGATGAATCTTGGACAGTGAATGAAATCACTGTCTCAGTCCTTGAGGCTCGCTAAATGTAAACTTACAGTGCCAATCTGTTTATATGCATATTGTTTTTTATTAAAGTCCAACGAGCGTTGTTCATATCAGAAGTTATGGAAACGACTACATAGGCCAATCTACAACGAAGATATAATTCTTTATAAAGATTTACAATAGATATCTTAACTTAATCCACACTACGACGAACAACTCCACATGCAACAAATTAAAAATCTTCGATATATTTATCTTCGTTAATTTCCACAAATTTATATATTCAGGGTTGGCTGTATAAACCACCATGTACTATATCGACTAAAGCTGAGATCCACTGTACCTTTTTGTTCTCGATATACAACACGAACTATTATTTCATATCAAATTGCTACACAAACTTTGTTTGGTCTTCGCATATAGTCAAATGAAATTGAGTTGGTCACTAATCGGATCATTAGCATTCTAAAATCATGTTTACAAATTTATTAATTATTTTTAAAAATCATGAGATAAACTTTATTTTGGTTGACCGCTCAAATCACCATGTACTCCAACAAATAATCTTGAGACCCCATGCACTTTTTTCAATCTACGTTTTACAACATGAACTTTATTTTTTTCGTCCATGCATTTGGTCAAATGAATTTGAATCGGTCATTAACTAGATCATTAGCACTTTTAACTCGTTCTTACCAATAAATTAATTATTTTTCAAATCACGATAAACGAGAAAAAACAGTTAAACCAAGATTATTCTCTAATACAAATCTTTTCACAGAAAGTAATTAAAAATGGTACGACTAAAATGTTATCGGAGCAAAAATTTACATAACACAAGTTTAAGGTAAAATTCAGCACTTAGGATTGTCTTTCTTTCTTTCTTATTATGACTTTCCTATCACTAAATCTAGTACTAATATCTAAGCATACTTTTCTCGATACTGTAACTTTCAAATTACCGTGGCTCAACATCGGACATGGTGAATCCGACCGTCCACGTCACCGAAGACGACGACGACGATCCAATATCATAAGTTCTTCCCACGCAAAAACCGGGCGGTTTTGGCTTAGGAATCTCGACTTTGTCACTCCCGAGCATCGAAATCACAGACAACATATTTGGTCTGTCCTCTGCCAAATCTTGAACACATAAGAGAGCAATATTTATGCATCTTAAGATTTCATCTGACTGAAATGTTGTTGATGATAAATCTATCATATTCGGATCAGCAACCTTTATCCCTGTTCCTTCTTCCACATTCCTCCACACCTGTCGAAAAAAACACCAAAGGTTTTAAGTGTTTGATCTATCTCAAGGACACACGAACAAATTGGTTTGGTTTAAGCTTACGTAGCTAAGAAGATTACTGTCCATGTCCGAGTTGAAGAATCCCCTGTTTTTCTTACCAGTGATAATCTCAAGAAACAATACCCCAAAGCTGAAAACATCCGACTTTTCCGAGTATTTTCCGTCCATTGCGTATTCTGGAGACATATAACCACTACGTAACCGAAAAGTTAAACTCAAAGTTAAGGTGATGGATGCAAAATATGTTTGTATTTTTTGAGATAAATGGTGTTTTGTTTGCTTACCAAGTTCCAACTATCCTCCTCGTTATAGCTTCGTGCTCATCTTTTGAAAAGATCCTGGCCATCCCAAAATCAGAAATCTTTGGGACCATATCTTTATCAAGCAAAATGTTGCTAGCTTTTAAGTCTCTGTGGATAACTCTGCACCGCGAATCATGGTGAAGATAAAGAATTCCTCTAGCAATTCCATTGGTGATTTCAAGTCTTCTTTCCCAACTTAGGTTCACGTTTTTTTTTTCGGTCTACAAATCGATTACAATCAAGCCTGACATAACTTATTCCTAATGACATGAATCTGTATTAATCTACAACATCTAAAAGAGTGAGACACTAACCAAAGAGATGGCGATCGAGGCTTGAATTTTCCAAGTACTCGTATATCAACATCTTCTCCTTTTTGTAAGTACAGCAACCAAGTATTCTGACAAGGTTTTTGTGCTGAAGCCTAGAGATCACCTTCACCTCAATCTTGAATTCCTCGGATCCTTGATGTGACAATTCTGACAATTTTTTAACTGCAAACTCTTGCCCATTAACTGACCTTCCCTAACACCACATATATTTCAAAAATTTATGCATACCTACCTAACACACTTGATGTATTCTATGAGTGTGTTTTATAATTTATACCTTGTAAACGCTACCAAATCCACCTTCTCCGAGCTTATTTGAATCCGAGAAATTGTCAGTGGCCTTGACTAGAAGTTCAAACTCCGCGGATGGAAGTTCCAAATCCTCTTTTATGTTCTCTCTAGACAAGTTTAAACCGCTTGGTATTACCATCTGGGCCATTAGTACATCTTGGTCTCTCTCTGGATTCACTGTTTCCATTCATATCCAGAAACTTTCAAGACTCAAAGACGTATAATAATCCAATACAGAACAAAAATAGTGGTCACTATCTAATGTACCATTGGGTGCTGCAATTGCTGTTGCTCCCTTCCGTTTCCTTCTCCAAACGCAGAACACAATAAAACTGAGAATAAGTAGAGTGGTGATGATACCAGCAATTAAACCTATGATTTTCCCTTTTTTGTTACTCTGGCCCCCTGAGAATATAAGACTCAGATATTCTTGTAATCTATTTAACTCCAAAGTCCAAAGTATGTGCGTGTGTAAAAATATATACGAAAAGATATGTTAGTTCCACTTCTACAACATTATACAGAACTAACCGATATCAGCATTGGCCAATTTAACGTAAAGATCCTGGCCCGTAACGGCATAATACCGGATATCAGTGAGCTCTCCAGTCCAAAGAATACATCCTGATCCGCCTTCCCGAACATCAGCATTCGCATATGCCGTACAGTTACAATCCTTCTCACATCTCTTCTTACACTCCTTCAACCCAACCGTCCAATCCACAATCGTCCTCATAGTATCCGGCAGCTTCATCTTCTTCAGCTGCAAGAACCCATCTCGGCCGCAACTTAACGGGGTCTTCCTAGCGCACCCGAGTTCTGCACTTCCGAATGACCACTCCCGTTGATTCATCGGCACGAACCCTTGGATACAGTTACACACTGGTAACGTATTTGTATCACAGTAGCTGTAAACACCACAGTAGCCATACGCATCGCACTCATCCTCTGGTTCAGCCATGTATAAGGTTCGATCCTGTTCCATCGGAATCCAGGTTCTTGCCTCTATCAATCCATCGTGAATCACTGTCAACCTCGAGTAAGTGTTGTTACTGGTCATTAGTAACTTGTAAGTGATCTCCTCTGTGGTATTTGTGAGATTGTAAACCATGTAATTCAATTGTAGCTTATCCTGTATGCCGCTAAACTGGACCCCGTTCCACGGACCGGCCCTGTATAGTGACATTCCCTCTTGCCATAGAAATAACTGAGGAAAACCTTGAGGATGAAGTTTGAACCAGCAATTTCCACGTGATGGATCATCTAGACTTTTCCAGGATATGAGTGATCTGTTGAGTCCTGTTTTGAGATCCCAACCTAATTTCATCTCCGGGAGTAAAGTATCAGTCGGAAAATCGAAACTCTGCCACAAGAATCGGCTTGGCTCGTTTTCGTTGGAGTATCTCAACACAAAATTTCCGTTAGCAAGAAGTTCTGCTACCACCGGAGACTTCCTATTTACATCGGTGACGTTTGTTGACCAGACAGATTTATCAGCTTGATCGAAGAGGAAGAGATTATTGTTGGAGATTTTGAGGGTTCCGGTAGAATTGAAAAGAGGCTTGTCTCTGTTAGCAACCCAAACGTAGATTCTGTTGGGGCTTTTCTTGTACCAAATCCCGAGATACCAACGATCATCACCCCTAGAATTCGAACCGGTTTTGAAGAAACCAAGCTCAAAGACCTCATTAGGAGACACAATGGTTCGCTTGCTTGAGAGTGTCAGAGTCTCCGTGGACGACAAAGTATTGACATAGATCGACGACGCGAGGTGAAACAATGCTAAAACAAAGAAGATAGAGATGTAAGATTGGTGGTAGTGTGGTAGCCTTATCATCTCTCCCTACGCCGTTTCATACTTTTCTTCCTTTGTTTATGTATTTTTTTTTTTTATTCATGCCTATCCTCTCGAATACTCTAACCAATGAAATATGTTTAATTTTAAAATTTGCATAATATGTATGATTTAATCCCAAGTTAAGTTCATTGAAAGAATTCAAAGAAACATTAGGTATGAAAAATTGTTTAAACTGACGAGAACAAAAGTTTGTTTTTGGTCAACGAAAAGAGCAAATCTATTTCCACGTTCAATGACTTTTCAATACTTGCAATTGAATTCATTTTCATTATGTGTCACTGTTTAAAAGCTTACAAGAGAATTTAATGTTTCATGGAGCCAACATAACATATGTTGTTAAACATAAAAAGATATTCATGCATGTTCGTTGTTCCACGGAAGCTAAACTCTGATTTTCTCAACATGGTAACATCGTATGGTTTAAGACGGTATAAAGCAGATTAATTGGTCGAAAACATATTGAAGCCCTTACTCTAATGGTTAATAATATAGATGTCGATGCAAGAAAATTGGTTATAAGATTCTTTATTGTTTACAAAAAAAAAAAAAAAAAAAAANTAAAACAAAGCTCATACGAAACAACAGAGACTTAAAAATAAAGAAAGAAGAAACAAAACAGAGAGGGAAGCTGTAATGACGAAAGCAGAGAGGAGAAACAGAGCCATTAACCCCGTTTAGCTACTTGTTCTCCTTCCAAAACCTCGCGTAACCACTGTGGAGCACCACTTGCAACATACGAGTTCACCCTGAACTCAGAGACAACACTCTTGGCAATCTCAAAAGCTCCACGATTAGCTTTGGCCTTTTCAAAACATAATTCCCAACCAATTTGGCCCTGTGTTAGTTCCAGCAAAGGACCTATGAAACCTCTCACCGCTGGCCATTCTCGAGGTTTATGGAGAGCCTTCACAACCTCCATTGATGGCGAAGCAAAGGTTACATTAACCTGGCGTAGACTTTTCATACTTTCAAGTGCCCATTCCCAGCTCAAAATTTTTGCTTCGTAGCATGTTGTCACTCTAGAGAAGGACCTTCTACTGTGGTAAAGAGTCACCCCTTCATGATCTCGTAGAATCCAGGAAGCCCCTGAGTTTTGAGAAGACGCTTGCCAAGAGAAGCCAATGTTGCACTTCAATCTTCCATTTCGAGGTGGCTGCCATGAATCTGATGATGCTATCTTGATCTCTTGATCAGCCTGAGTTAGAGTCTGAGCCTTTTCCCATAAGAGTGCATCCTCAAACGCTTTGTTCACCACTCTATCAGCTTCAAAAGAAATGTTCTCGAACAGCTTCTTGTTCCGGTTCTTCCACAGAATCCAGACTATCCAGGGCGGTACAAGCCGTAGTTCATGGGGTACATTCGGCCGATTGCAGAGTGAAGCCAGGAACATAAAATTCTCCCATATTGATCCAGAAAAACCCTGAGGAGGCAGAGGAATATTCGACAAAGCCCACACTTGACGAGCATAAGGACATTCAAAAAGAATGTGGTTGATTGTTTCCTCTTCATTGTCGCACATGAGGCATCCATCCACTGCACGCAAACCTCTGGTTTTAAGTCGATCAGATACAGCGAGTGCACCCTTTGCCGCTTTCCACATAAATGTTTTGATCTTTGGCGCTGTGCGAAATTTCCAGCATTGACTTAGCACCGGCGTAATCGATGGCAAAGTTTCAGCCTCTTTAAATATTTCATGTCGCGCTCGTTTATGTATAAACTTGTAGCCCGACGCAACGGTGTATAGACCATTCGTAGAATCTGCCCAGACATAAGAGTCATCAAAAAGAGGTGATGGCTTATGCTTGCATATTAGCGCTATATCATCTGGATAGAAGAGCTCATGAAGAATATCCATATCCCAACTAGAACCAGAATCCTTCATAAGGTCACATACCTTCAAATCTATGTTCATCATGATTTGTCGTGAGGCTGGACGACAAACAGTCGTGTTATGAAGCCAATTTTCACTCCAAACAAAGGTACTCTGACCGTTCCCAATTACTCTTTTTAATCCAGGTATAAGCAACTTTCTGCCAAACAATAAACTCTTCCAGGCATAAGAAGAGTTGGATCCACTCACCGCAGACAAGATGTCAGTATTGAGGAAATAACGACTCTTTAGGAACCTAGCAACAAGACTGTTCGGCTCATGCAAAAGCCTCCAAGTTTGCTTCGCGAGCAACGCTTGATTGAACAAAATCAGATCCTTAAAGCCTACACCACCCATATCTTTCGAGAGAGTTAGCTTCTCTGCTCCAATCCAGTGAATCTTGTTTTGATGTTCCTTATTGTTCCACCAAAAATTCATCATCGCACTTGTCATCTTTTTACACAGATCAACAGGGAGTTTGAAGACAGACATCGCATAGACCGGAGAAGACATAGCCACCGATTTCAACAAGACCTCTTTCCCCCCTTGAGATAAGGCATTTGCATACCAACCTGTAATAGACTTGATGCATTTATCCTTGACAAAACCGAGCAACTGCTGCTTGGATCCACTGAGGCATTCAGGGAGGCCAAGATATGTACCCAAACCTCCTTCATTTGTTATGCCTGTAATCTCCTTCAGTTTTTGTCTAATCTCTGTTGGCACTTTGGATCCAAAGGTTAAGGCAGATTTTGAGACATTAACAACCTGGCCTGAAATCCGTTCATAACTTCGAAGACATTCCATCAGCTGCGCACATTGAGTTTCATTGGCTTTACACATAAACAAGCTATCATCAGCAAATAATAAGTGGTTAACCGATGGTCCTGACTCATCAAATTGTACACCCGTGATTAACTGCCC
>OVAF01003429.1:0-12358 GCA_900406245.1 Odontarrhena argentea
ATGGAAAGTGTATAATTGAAAGAAGGCTCTCAAAAATGGTGTTTATGATATTTTCCCTTGTTTAAATGATTGGAATATAAATTTCAAAAAAAAATTTATTTTAAATCACTTTATCGTTGTATATGATTTTATACAAATGAATCTAAACTTTTAAACCTTCTAAATTAAAAATCTTAAACCCTTTTAATTATGGTATTTTAATATCTAGCTAGTAATCATCTTAATTTTAACGGAATATCAATAAAAGAAAAATCTTAACAGTAAAGAGATGTGTAACACTAATTACCATGAAGTTTGTACTGCTTTGTAGATGGTATTGCTTTACCCTGAAAATTTTAAAAGTAGGATTGGGGAGTCATAGGTTAAGAACCCTTAGGTTTGCATCTCTGTTTTTTTGTAACGCCGACTGAGTTTTTTTTTTTTTTTTTTTTTTTTTTTTTTTTTNCTCTTCCTTCCTCAATCTATCTCTTGCAAGACAATTGATTACATTATTTATCTAATAAAAGTATTGAAATGGAAAAGCAGTATACTTATACATATTTACAATCCATAAAGTAAGAATATACTTGATGGCACAATAATATAAATTTTAACCCACTTTGCTTTAATTATGAGTAACAATGGAAGAAGAAAATATATCTCTCGTGAGAAGAACTTAGCTGGCGGCTAGTAACAAACAACTTCTGTTTAGACTATCATAATTGGTTTTGGTAAGATTGAAAAACGATGACTGAAGGCAGGGGAATGGGGATGATAAGGCAAGGTAGTGTTGAACACTATTGAAAATTTCAAGCCATCATCTAATCATGTTCTTCTTCTCTGTTCTTGTTCAAAAAGAAAATGACATAAAGAGAGATTTAGAGATAAAAGAAGACGAAGAAAAGAGATATTTAAAAACTGATTTTTCATACATACTACATAACATCTCTTCCTACATAGTTATAGATGTGTTCTTAGAGAAATAATCTCACAACAGTACTTGAGAAAACTTCACATATTAGTCCTAATCACCAACAAATTTTAACTAAAGTCACAAGCAAATATAAAAGGCTAAGGCTAAGGCTAAGGCTAATACACAATAGATAAAAGTGAAATTCCATTAGTTCTGTCTTATTTTTTTTATTTGTCTTCTCTTTTGCTCCTCACACGTCTGCTCTGCTCTCTTTCTCCATTTGGTTTGACAACAAAAAAGGCAGACCATGAAAACATTAAACATATCCGGATATAACCTGCACAAAGAGGCAACAGAGAATTTGAGGCTCAATCTCAACTTCTCAAGTCACATATTCTTGGAAGCACTTAAAAAAAAAAAAAAAAGCAAAGCACATGAATTTAAGGAATTGGTTATTCACGTTCGTAACTAAAGCTCACAACAACACACAAAGTGGCCCCTAGGTTTACGTTGGCAAGATTTGGTAATTTGACACAGCAAGCATCATCTGAAACTTTAGTGGCTTACTTGTTTATCTATGAGAAAGTAACTCAAGGCGAATGAGCAAGCTCTTTTCCGTGCCTCTCAATAATGAATGACTCTGAAAACCATTGATCATGGAAAATAGCTTGATGCGGATGATCTCTGAAAACCATTGATCATCCCGTCAAAGAACACGTAACGTGGGTGTGGTTGTGAACCATTGATCTGTTGACACCATGTTTTTGTTATGTGGAATAGATGGGAGCTATGAATTGGAGGTCTAACACATGAGCGAATTCTATATATAGGAGATGGGATGATACTAATCATAGACTCATTGCTATCGCAAGAGTCTTTAATTACGGCGTAGAGGGCATTTATAGGTGAACTAATGTTGAGTGGAAACGAAACGGCATCAGTTTCGTCGCCGTTTTTTGGTGTGGTGAGAGGCAAGGAATTGGGATCGATTTGGTTGAACCTTGTACGAAGAAGAATAAGAGTCTACTATTCTGTTTCTTTAGTCTCCCCTTTTTAGTTGGGCTAATTGCAGTGGCCCAATATAATTTTGTTATGTTTTCGTTACGTTAACAAATCATAGCTAATTTAGTAAGTGCTGCCACGTGTCATATAAGGGGAGAAACTCATTCAACTACGCGCGGTCTTTTTTCTGATAAAACTAAACATAAGTTTGAACTCTTTAATATAATTTGTGAAATGAAAATGAAAATTTTGATAAAACTTTGAAATCAATTTTTTGTAACTTTTTACCAATGTATGTGATTGCAAATATATTTAAATATTATGTCAAATTCTATAAACTTATTATCTACTTTATTTTATGGATTCATGCATATTTAAGGAAATTCACTTTTACTACTTTTTGTATATAATATATATTTTTATGTTTATAACATTCTTATATGGATTTATATAAGAATTTTATTTAACTCTATTTTAAGAGTTGTTTCAAAAGTTTAAATGATTTTTCGACATTATATATCACTGTTTATATGTCGAGACAAAAAGAAGGATATTACAGTTTATAGAAAGTGTTTTAATTTTTTAAAATATACTCTTTCAGTTTCATAAAAAGTAATTTGGCTTTCACAAAAATTTATAACTTTTGAATTCAAGTTTCTAATTTATATTTGAATTAAATCCCAACAGTTGGAAACTTTTTTCTTACAATATAGTTAATAAAATTGAGATGTAAATACATTTGATAATATTCCAAAAAAAAATTTGAATAAAATATTTACAGTAAACTAAAAAGAATTTTTTTTTTTCATTTTCTCTTAACAGGAGAACAATAATAAGTTGTATGTTTAACATAAAATCTTATTAATTAATTTAGAAATTCAATAATGATATTATATTATTATTAATACGATTCTATAAAAATAAATATTTTGTATTAAGTAAAACTCAATAATTATGTCTA
Source organism: Odontarrhena argentea (assembly GCA_900406245.1). Classification (NCBI taxonomy): domain Eukaryota; kingdom Viridiplantae; phylum Streptophyta; class Magnoliopsida; order Brassicales; family Brassicaceae; genus Odontarrhena; species Odontarrhena argentea. Next base: position 2,856 of record OVAF01003429.1, read on the forward strand.
ATGAATATATAGACGAAATGAATATTGAAATTACTTTTTTCTGCGATGTTGGTAAGATGAATTAAAGTTTCATAAGAAATTAGGGAAATAGTTGGGCTTTTAGCTTATTTTGTTTCAGAGTTTTTAATTGTAGCGAAAATTCTTTAATATTTATTTGAAATTATTGACTAAAATTGGGTTTTAGATCACTTATTAAGGGTAGGATTCAATGTCAATTGATTCTATTCTTTATTAATTTATGATGATATTTGCATCAATCTAAAGTTAGTTGGATTGGATTAGTTTATGATATGCACAAGTATTAAAAATAAAAACCTTGGTTATGAGAGCTTAAAGATGAGGTTTTGACACGGAGAAAAAAACAAACCGGCAAGGCCATTTTATCATTTGCAATGAAACATGTTTTTATTGATTCATGAATTAAGTTTATTACAAACTAGATATGGACCCGTGCGTTGCACGGATGTTTTCTTTCCTTTTTGCATTAAGTTTGGATAATTTTTTCATGAATATATTTTAAATTACCTTTTTTACATTACAGTTTTCCTTTTTTACATTACAATTTTTTTTTTTGCATTAAGATATGTTAAAATCTTCCTTTTTGCATTAAGATTGAGATTTTTTTATAATTATCTAATATATTTTAAATTACTTTTTTTACGCTAAAATATTTATTTGTTAATTTTACTAAAACTGGAAAATAGGAAATAATGGCACATGACATTATCTCATGAGTTATATGAAATTACCTTTTTATGCTAAAATATTTTTTGTTAATTTTCATAAAACTGTAAAATTGGAAATAATGACACATAGCATCATCTCGTAAGTTATATGACACGTGGCACGATCTCGTGAATTATACTAATTGTGCCACGTGTCGATCCCACATTAAACGCGTTCAGCTTTATTTAATAAGATCACAAATATTTTTCAAATGATTACAAAACAGTTCGTGAAAAATCGAATGTTTCCTCGTCCATTCTCACTTCTCAGAGATTAAGCCAAGACAGAGATGATATCACCATTGATGTAATCGTTGTCCACTAAGCTTCCCAAGTAGTAGATGTTCCTTACCTACACATTCAATTAGACCCATCCTCACTACAGCTAAACCAATCTGGTCTATGAATATGATAAGGAGAGAAGGAAACAAAATAACGTTTTTTACCTCCTCGAACAACTTTCTAGAACATGTTAGCCCAACCTCTTTACCAAATCTCAAATGCTTCGTCTTTCCATACTTTGAAACTGGCTGGATCAACAATTGTTGGATAAAGAATCTCCTTCGCTTAGAAGACTCCCTAAGTATGCATTCACATTGCATTGACCAATGTTTGACATCTAATTCTCTGTTTTGTTCACAATCATGTAGGCGATAGATGGAAAAGCTTTGGCTTTCTTTAAAAGTGTGGCTAACTTCTCCTTTGAGCCGAAGAATCAAGATATGCCTTTTGGTAGACATAACCACCAGAACCACCCCACCCTGCAAAAAGTTCCAATTGCAATTAAATATTCTTCCTATAAGCTGAGTAGATATACTAAGTGAAATATGAATACTTTTTGGAAGAGTTATGGTGTATCATTTGAGATCACAGATATGAATTTCTTACCACTGGCTGAGGAATCAGATTTGGCACCGTTGACTGATGGTAATCAAGAAGCCGTTGGAGTTGATTATTCCGAGTTTCTCGTTGATGATCTTTGTCTCTGGCTATAACCCATCTAACTTGGACCATTGACTGCTTTTTAAAATTCGGTGAAAAAAATATGTGATTAAGCAAAAGCAAAGGCAACCAAGAGTCAATTGTTTCCGAGAAGCCCTCTAAACTCGACAAACACCTGAACATAATTCTAAACCATGAAGAATAAGAACATCAAAGCTATCATATGAAAAAAAATCAATTATATAGTGTATACCTTAAGAGGTGTTTTTCCTCCTTCAAGAGCAAGCACCCTGTTCTCAATCCATGTCCAATTTCTTTAACAGCCTGTATGCATATACATATGTCATTTGTTTCAAACGCAAATGTGTTGAGTGGTTAGTGCGTATACCTTAATGTCCCAGTCTAACGTCTTCAAAAGCTGAAATGCATCGGCAAACAAAACCTCTGACCACTGCAAGATTTTCGTATCCTGGATTTTAGAAATTTGAGTATATGCAAAAAACAGGTTATTAAAGAAACGTAGCCTAAATAAGAGTTCCACGACATACAGGAATCAGAAATATTGTTCATTAACAATGAGTGTGTGATTACCAATATGAGTATATTGTTGATCAACATACAGGAATCAGAAAGACTTGAGAACTCTTCAAGCTCTCGCCGTCCTTCCTACCGAACACTTCCACAACATATAGATCTTCGTCTTCTTCGAAAATCCTCTGTTTCTGGAACCTTCCCAAATCGAAATACTGATTCAGCAAACTATGAAATCATCCTTCTCCAGAATCGCTAGTCTCTCTCACTCAACAATCAATTAGATGAACTTTTATAGGAAACCTTCAGACTGGAATCAATGTAAAGGGAGTGGCTATTTATGTTGCTTTTAATTGAGTTGGCAACGGTTATTTGGAGGGAGGAGAAACGTTTGGAAGGTCTGGATCGTTAAAGGTGTAAGGGGGAAGACGAAGAAGAAGATAGGCGCAGACGATTTTTTTTTACCTTTTGTTTAGTTTTTTTAATTCTTTTAATCTTTTTAGTTTTGGGTTTTTCTCATGGGCCTTTACAATTTGAGATCAATAATTGAGATGGTTTTGCTCGTTTGACATATAGGCTTTTGATCTCAATTTTTTTTAAAAGGATGCCACGTGGCATGTATAGAGGAAGGAGGAAAAATGCTGAGGTGGACACCCCCTTGTCCCTCTCTTAGTATACGATTTCATAATAAAATACTTGTACTACAATATGACAGATAAGATTTTGTTAAAATTTGAATATTGATTACAATTTATATATGAGAAGAATTTAGACTACCGCTAGGTGAATTGTCGTAATAAAAAATAAATAAATAATGATTTAAATATATTTTTTTGTGGAAAAGTTATTGTCAATATTATGTAATCTATTATTTTATTATTATTATCTATATATTTTTTTAATCTTTCAAATATCATATTTGTCCCGAAGAATTTAGTGTACATTAAATTACATGATTAAAATTATACTGCAATGTTCAATACGAAAATTATGTGAACAGAAGATTCACTGCATACTCTCATTTGTATTATTACTTTCTGAATAACTACTACAAACATCAAATTTTCTTAGGTTTGGTTCCGGGTTTCTTAAGATTTATTCGAAGATTTCATTGTAGTTTTTAATTTTAGGGATTTTGAGTTTTTTTTTTTTTTTTAACGCTGAAAAGAGATTGTTATTGATCAAAAGAAAGGAGGCAAAAAGCCAGACAATAAATCGAACTGGGATCAAGACCCAACAGAAATAACCCCAACGTAATTTACCCTTTTAACAAACAGAGGGATAATTTGGCCTATATCAAACAGAGGGAAATGGGGAAAGTAAACGAAACAAAGCAACATCAGAAGCTCAAAGCTTCTGCAACCACGTCCCTTTCAAGCCAAGCAGAGATTTTGAGTTTTGATGTCCATTTTTCTGAAATTTAGAATACTTTGTATATATATTGTCTAAAAGTGGGAACGCAAGATCTTCTTTGTATGGTGATGTAAAACACTTGCCAGTTTCTTGCTGAGATTGATATTCTAATGGAGGAAGTCTCAGTTATTGTTGTTGTCTGAGTCGAGCCATTTAATGCAATCCCATATTTTAATTGTCTTATCATTACCATTTGAGATCAAGAATCTTCCCTTGTCCTGTAATAGGGAAAACGCTACACAAGAAACCGCAGCCTTGTGTCCATCAACAGAGTAATCTACAGAAACCCTTTTGATCACATTTTCTTGATACTACTGTTGCTGCTTCTTTTCGATGTTGTTCCTCTTCGGGAAAGTTCTGATTCGATATTCATCCTATTGACCATTTCATCACCGCTAGCAATGGTGCATATCTTGTCTAACTTATCAGCCATGTCGATTTCTGGAACTGCTATTGAGTGAACAAACTAATAAACACTGTCCTGAGTTACTTTGTGTATCAACGCCTGGAGAAAATATAACAGAAATGACCAGTAGAGATCAGATTGTGTGTCGTGTAGCTAAAGAAACTCGAATCAGCGACTGAGGGGCTTACCAAAGTCTATAATCTTTTGGGAGCCACCTTTAGAGATATCCTACAAAATAAGCTTTGAATCGAGTCGACCGTTCAAACTGTTCGAAACCAAAATCTTTCAGAAACCTTGAAGAGATATCGATGAAATACCAAAGCGCAATAATTCTTAACCTTCCCAAAGGTCTCCACGGAATGAAGTGCACAGAACTGCATATCTTAAATATCACATTAAGGTGTCTGACTTGAGATATTTTTGAGATTCAAATAATTTCAGACACAAGGAAGCAATATCAACGATTAATGATACACTTGCATGACCAGCTCTAAGAGTTTTATAAATGCATTTCTACCCAATGTCGATGATCTGTGTCGAAGTAAACTAATTATATGCCGCGAATATTCCTACAAATTCATGTGTATGTAATCTATAAGTATTAAGCACACTCAGTAAAGAAACTTTTACCATCAACAGAATCATATGCAGAAGCAAGAAAAGATGATCTTCCATTGCATACTACCTTAACAAAAACTATATATTATGAACATTGATTCTTAGGTAAATTCAATACCTTATTCGAATAGTCAGTGTATTTAGGCTTCTACCTGATTCACTTCGTCTTTGTCGTAACTGTAACTCTGTAATGGCTTCCAAGAAGCATCACTCAGCTATGAAATGCAGAAACATATAAGATTTACATGAAAAGACTGAGTATATATTTTTAGAGATGATCAAAAGTTTGGATTTATTACCGTATGAACAAAGACTTGATTTCGTTCCACAGGAAGCATAGAGTGTTCTCATCACCTAAAACCAAAAGAATTAAAGAAAAATTAATCATATTTAAAATAAAGAGTCAAGTCCACTGAATCTATAAATCTAACTAGAACTGAGATTCTCTATCAAATTTAGGGAGAGAATTACCTGAAAAGTGACCAAAAACTATGTTTTGGCCTATGCTTACATTCCCTTGTTTCTTCCCTAAATTCTCATCGCCTTCTACGATCTTGTAAACTTTGGCATCACTTATTCCTGTAATCTGCAGCATATCCTTCCTCGGAGTATAAGCAACACCTTCAACAATATAGAGACCAGCATGTATGAGCCTCTTCATATCGACAAAAGCAATTCATGCGGCCTGAAATTTAAAGAATTAAAAAGATGAAAGAGCATTAAATCAAAGGACTCGAATCAGAATAACAAAAAACACCGACTCATCTCCATTTCAGCGAAAAAAAGCAATAATATTTAGTGAATCTAAGTCAAACCCATTTCGATTAATGTAAGATCTGATGAAACTAATGCACAGAGAAGGTCAATTCCCACTTCCGATAAACAAATCCAACCTACTTGCGCGTAATTCTACTGGAATCCGAGAGCCCAAGCCACGATATGATGAGCACGGAGAGTTTCCAGTAGTCACCTCCAAACTTGACATCATCTTACGTCGACGTCGCTTTGTCGCTATGAAGTAGCGGAATGAAGACGAATACGGTCGCTAATACATTGTATTTGTCTCTGGGCTGCTAGGACCTGTATATTAGAGATATAGGTTATTGTTTTTGGAGAATCAAACAAATGAGAAGTGAATCGTCGAAATACCTTCGGGAATTTTCTGTTTAGAGAGCGATGGAGAATGAGCTTTTATAAGAGTCTTTAAGATGGATTACCAATGCAAGATAGTGGTCATTTATAGTGGTTTTAATAAGATAGAATGGGGAACTGTATTTTTTGGAATGTGAAGAGAGTAGAGATTGTGGAGGAGAAGAAACGGCAGGTACAGCAATTGACAGAGAAGATGAAGCTTCAGACTCTTTTTTTTTTATTTGTTTTGTTGTTTTTTACTTTTGGGCTTTATTAATTTAGTTGGCCCAATGTTATGTTTGTGTTTAGACAAAATTCTTGACATTTGTTTGTATCAGGGCCAAGTAACGAAGGATTATCATAATTGTTATACTTTTAAAAATGGCTATGCCACGTGGCAATCCCAGAAGAATGTTTAAAAATGCTGAGGTGGACACCTTCTCCTCCCTCCCTGATGTCCTTTTATATATATAGATTATTTTATTTTTTATTTTTTTATCTTCTGGATATTATTAATTGCGAAAATGCATTACATCCATATGTAAATCATTACAAATAAAATGAGGAACCAGAGGATAATAAATCGAAGTAAAGTTATTCGAGAGTGGTTGTCGTGATAAAACATCGTTTGGCTTGTTAAACTGTCTTGGTGTCCAGTCGTCCAGAGAAATTGAGTAGCTTCAAAACGGGCTTGTCAATCCCAAATATGTCTCAACCAATTGAAAACATCGTAGTGTAACTGCGTCCGGTTGACTATGTTGATGACAGTTTGATTATCACTATAGAACATAACCTTTCGATGACCTCGGATCCATGATTGTTGCATAGGTATAAGTAGTGCATGAAGTTCACTCTCTAACGGAAAAGAGGCTTGCAAATCGCTAGTCTGACCCGAGCCCAAATACACACCATCATGAGCACGTAGAAGCCATCCAACTTGAGAGACGTTAGGATGTGGTCGAAAAGAGCCATCAGAGTGACAAAGAACCCAGTCAGGTGATGGTAAAAGCGTTGGTGGAAGTGAACACAACCGTTGGTTTGGAGGAGAAACATGTGGTTCACACGGGGATTGCCATTCGGAGGCATCATCATAAGTTTGAGAAAGCATGGTCTTCCAAGGAATGGAATGTTGTTGAAACAGAATGTGGTTACGACCTTGGTTTAAATACAATTACTGACATGAGAAATATGTATAATAAAGTGTTTCGTTAAATACATCTAAAAGATATTATAAAGTATTTCGAGTGGGATTTCTAGGGCATAATGATTATCCTTGTGGTAGTTGGTATAGTTCTATAAATATGTTAAATGTGAAAATGGGTTTTCTCTTTTAATTAAATGTTGTCAATTCTTTGTATACTTTTTTATGGTTGTAAATATTGATGAAAATAAGACAATGCAACCAGTAAAAGTACAAAGGATAACATAAATGAATTCAATGTGACCATGAAGTTTATGACAATCTGATGCCCTAATTTTTTATGAAGAGAACACAAATATTATCCGAAAACTTTCAAAAGTGTAGATCATTACTCAAAAAGAGTGATGGCTGAACTATATATGTAGAACCAAAACACAAACATGTAAAATTGATAACCTAAATAAAACTAAGCAAGGGGATTGGGAGGGGCCTTACGCATGTTGGTAACTGCCAACTTCAAAGATAGTAAGTAAGTGTTATACGGTTTGTCTCACCAAGTTTACATGTAAGAGATTATGAAGTATGTACAGGTTCAATTGTCCAGTATGGAACGAGCAGTGGTATTGTAAGTTGATTTCAGTTTATATACTTATAAATTTGTTTATTCATTTACCTAGCAGTATTATAACAATTACTACCATAATTTACAATAATTCATGCATAAGAGAAATGTGCTTCACCCGAGGAAATTACGTCATAGTCCACTTTCGATGATTAGAACGCGACTTGACTCTGGTGATGTAAATAGAAGAAACTTACTCTCATGGGACATATTCTGACGGATGATGAGAGAATTCCCTATTGCCATGTTCCGATGTATGCCAAAAAACACGATTAAATATAAGAAGTTTTGTGATGTGATACAAGACATCACATCTTTAAAAGAGGAACACATCGTTTTTCGTACTTTGTTTGAAATGATCGGATAAACGAGCCCAACATGTCGAAATATGCTGAAGAAGAAGAAACAGTATGAAGTTGAAACATCTATAGATTGTGCCTCAGATTGTTTTAATATTGAATTCAAACTTCTTTTTTTCACTAAATACTAGATATCGAAGAAGAGGAAGCAGTACGAAGTTGAAACATCTATAGATTGTGCCTCACATTGTTTTGGTATTGAATTCAAACTTTTTGTTTCACTAAATACTAGATTTTATTTTATGTATTTCTAGAAAATTTTCACGTTAAAAAATAAGAATAATAAATACAGCAACAAATTTCTTTTTAAAATAAAATAAAAATAGATTCTAATTGTTGTGGCTAATTTTTGACCAGTGCTTTTTTGCACTCTCGTTGCAAACTATTGGTCGCAAGTTTCTCACAATTGGAAAGTGTTATAAACTGGTTGTAATTATATTTTCTCGCAAACCCGTGGCAAAAGAAACTCCTTACAAACTCGTCATAAATTTGGTGTGTATCACCATCATCGCAAATTACTCGTATACATTAGCAACAAAAAATGCACGAAGCTTTTTGACAAATTTGCGAAATCATTTTTCAGTTCTTCTTCGTGTCTTACAAACTAATCGCAAAGTATTTTCCAGATATTTGTGAGCACATTTATTCAGTTACAAACTTTGCAACGCGTTTGCGACGATTTATCAGTTGTGACCTTGCATTTACAGAGATTTTATATGGTCGTAATTTCGTCGTAAGTCACCATTTACAAGGCACTTACGACCAAAACAACAAACACAAACCACCATGTATTCTTTTAGTGTACAACTGAAAATTTAGATAGATGGCACAATGTGATAATTTGCCATATCTACGTTTCTTTCATGTGTTTCAACTGAGAATTGGGATAAATGCCATATTTACATCTCGATCAAACTTCTTTCAATTCAACTGAATTCTACAAAACAAGAGAATAATCGATGAAAATCAAACTCATGTTACATAAGTGAATAATGGCTTTGTGGATTTGAACCACCAAATCAATTCTATAACAGGATTCATAATAATTTATAATTGGAAAAAGTCAAAAAAAAAAAAAAATCAAATCGAAAGCCATACGGGATCCACCTACCATGCAGTGATGCGATTTCTCTTCTCAAATTGTGGAATCATTGAAAACAAAATCACCTTCATCTCATCGACTAATCAATCCTCATAATCACGTGTCTTTCGTCTAAGAAAAACGAATCGATTTCATGGTCTCCCACAAAACGATCTTTATAAAACAGTCTCACCTTTTTTTTCACGTGTATCATATATATGTATTGTCCGTTTTTTAAATTGATGAAACCGATTTCTAATTTATAATTTTATGCTATATAAACACTATCTTTGAATGTGAGCATGCATGATGTTTTCACTAATTGCGACCTTTAATTAATAAGAAAATGTTTTTTGTTGATTATAAATTGTAGCCTAGTGATTTGTGATAATGTCGTCATTGTATCACCGCATAGTTTTAAGAAAAGATTTATGTTTCTTTGTTTTTAAAGATAATATATATGTTTCTTTGTTTTTAAAGATAATATATATATATATATATATATATATATATATATATATATATATATATATA
>OVAF01003430.1:0-12357 GCA_900406245.1 Odontarrhena argentea
AGCTCTGAGAAGCTGCCACGTGTCCTATTAAAATATTTATTTATCTTTAGTCCCTCTGAGTTTACTGTTTTCTTATACAATCCATTGTTTTACAATAACTACATCAAACGTATCAAACAAAAACGTTGAAATTATGAATGGTGCTTGTCTTAGCACAATTTTAATGGCAAATTTTCGTTTTTCTGTTTTTCGTATGTTACCATTCATGTTTTACTATAAACCATACTTATTTTCACTGTATTTTATATAAACCGTATTTGATCCGCAAGAAACCCTATAAATAGTTTATACTTAAAATTTATAATTCTTAAAAATTACCTCCTTCCAATAGTATTTTTTAAAAGTGTACAAAAACTGGAACTTTGAAATTCGCCCAAAAAAATTTCGGACTCATCAAATGATACATGCATATATTTCAAACATGTGATAAAATAATAAAACATTTATGTACCCTAAACCTTAGATATTAAGCCCTAAAACCCTACAAATAGTTAATACAAAAAATTTATACCTTTTCAAAATTACCTCCTTCCAATAGTATTTTTTAAAAGTGTACAAAATAATGAAACTTTGAAATTCTCCCAAAACATTTTCTGATGTATATATTTCAAACAAGTGATAAATAAAAAAATTTGCTATGCAATAAATTATCAAAAAAAAAAAACCTGCTCAACTACTTATGAAAATTGCATTTTAGTTATCAATCAATTTTTCAATGAACAACACATTTTCAACATATATCAATATATTTTTTTAATATAATATATCTCAAATCCGCGCAAAGCGCGGACCTTCCCCTAGTTATATATATAGTGATAAACCATGCGCATTAGCTTCTCTCTTTTTGATAAGGTGTATCTAAAATACACATTATAGCTTAAGAGCACATCAAAAAGCTTTCTAACTCATAGACAAAAAAAAAATTAAGAAGAGAAGAAGATGGGTTTATTGCCATTAATGAAGAAACTTGGTTTCATTTTTCTTCTTATCTCAGCTTCAGCTTTTGCTCTCTCTTCTGCAGGTTTGTTTCTCACTTCTCTCTCGCGACCTGTCTATATATATACATATTATTATCCTTTGTTTGCAGCTTTTCTCCATAACTTCATGTGCCTAACACTTGCATGCTCAGTCTTTTAGAAAGTAAGATAATATTTAACATTAAGAACTTGTGCTATACATGTGTCTTTGGAAATACTTACATAGTATGTTAACATTGATTAACCTTGGATATAAAGAACAAATCATTTTTTTTGTAGGCCGATCATCCATTCTAATTTATCGAGAAGACGATAATCATCAAGAGGTTAGTCGTTTTTTGAACCTCAAAAAAGTTGCCAACCAACCTTGGTTGTATAGTTCTTTGTAAAGCAAATATGTTATGATATGTTATTGAAGAATAATTAGAATACTATACGTTGGTGAATAAAGAAATTGTATATGTGGATAGGTGGTGGAGAAAAGGATACATGAACATGAGAGAATGTTGAGAACGAATACAGGAGACTATGGAAACTACACTCCTAAGCACAAGCTTGTTAGGCCTCCTTTCAAGCTTATTCCAAACTGATGATGGTGATATCATGGCTCCATTGATCGACTATATATTATATAGATGCCGAGTTTGTGAGATGTATAATACATGTATACCTAGTAGTATAGTAGTAGCACTGCAATAAGTTTGGATGATAATCTTATTATCATATAAGTTTGAGGATATATATGTTATCTAGTAAATGGATTATATATAGTCTTTGCTTATCATATATCTATGTGGATTTGATGAATATTGCATATTGCTTCATCACTATATAATATATATGGTTTTGATCGTCATCCTATAATCGATGTTAATGATTAATGTATTGAGCTTAGCTTAGAGCTGATTATTAGGAAAAAACGGATCAAACGAATCAAAAAAATTTTTTATTAGAAATTACCTTTTTTTTTTTTCCGGTTGATGATTTAGAGAAACTGTCAATTTCCTGACCAAATAAATAAGTTGCAAGAAATATTGTCTACTGTTTAAAACATATAAAATTTGAAAAATGTAAAAATGAAAGAGAGAGATAAAAAATGTATTAGAGAAAATTTTCCTTAGTTTTATGGTCGAATATAAATATTTTAGTCGATGATTGACTAATTCCAACATGAATGCCATCTAAAAACATAAGATTAGCTAGGGCCATAGATATATATATTTTTTTCTTTTGTAAGCATAATTCAGATTCCATTTCCCATATTGCGTTTGGTCCCAATGACCTAACGTCACTTATATTTTCTTACACAAAAGAATGTTTTTCTTTATACAAATATTTTTAAAATATTTTTCTCTGACCAACTTCCTTCCACTAGAGAATGGAAACTGATCATAACATCACTCTCACACCTACTGCCTTATTCCTCTCCCTTGCTTTCTTCTTCAAGCTACAAAATCATGTACTAAATGTGATGAAACTATCCGGTTCTGGCGACTCCCGGGGTTAACATACTCCTCTAGCGCAGCTCCCGGGATAACATTCTCGTAAATGTCCACCCCGGAAAAGCTATTATATGCCTCACTAGACATATCCACAACATTATCTTGTCTTTCAGAGTTGTGAAGTCCTAGTGTCAAAGACACATTACCACCACCAAATCTTGACATTTCACCCACATGGTATGTAGATATAGGCGCCATGAGTCGCCCACCATCCATTTGAACACCATGGACCATGCCACAAGTTTCCACACCATGCCCATGTCCATGGTCCGATTTGGTTCGGTCTTGTGCAAACTCTTGAACTCTTTCTTCATTGGCAGCAACATGTCCTGTCTCAGACATTTTTGGTGTATTTTCGGAAGATGAGTTGGATTCATTCTCAGTGAATTCCTCCTTATATATCTCCTCCACCATTGGCTTCCATAGCCGCACACGCGCATTTATAAACCAATTTGAAACCTTTTACAAACACCAAAACACACAACAATCAATAAGTATATAAAACTAGGGGGGAGAAACAAACAATCTTCAAACAAAACATTTGGTACCTGACCGCGGCTCAAACCCGTTTGTCTTGCTAGCATTATCTTATCGGAATCCTTTGGATAACTATTCATGTTTCCAAAAGGTAATCAACATTTGTTATGAAAGAATCTACGAAAAATAGTATGCGGAAGAGACTTACGGGTGAAGAAAATGCTCGAAAAGCCAAGCACGGAGAATCATAACAGAGTTTTCAGGAAGACCACGTTGAGGCCTCCAAGCCTGTGGTTGCATAAAGCCTCTTTGTTGTCTTAAATGTTGATCAACATACTTAAGACGGCTTATGATCCCAACTCTTTTTCCATCTGACCCATCTTGCTCCCCGAGGCATTTTCGTGTAGCGAGGATTTGTCCGGATATCGCATCCCTTAGGCTACGGAAATGACGCGAAATAGTTTGAAGAGCGAGTGCCGTGTATGGCTTAGCCGCTCCATAACCTGCTATCACATCGAAGGAGGAGACAACTATCTGCATCTGCTGATAATATTGCTTATATCTTCTATCCACCTTTACCAAAATCAAATACAAATATCTCATTTTTTTTAATACATTCAAACATAATAATATTCAAACATTATTGCCATGATTGTAATTACCTCATCCAACATTGATAAGAGTTTTGACAACTTGCTTTGCAATTCTTGTCTCTCTGCCTGAGAGACTTCAGTGGGAGGATTCGCACTCGAGTCTTGAGTGTTTTGATCCGTTTCTTGAGACTTCTCATTGTCCTTATCACCTTCGGCTTGAAACTGCTTAAGAGCTTTCTTTACATTAACAACCTCATCTAGAAGTTGTTGAGCCGCCTTGAGATACTTCGAATTAGGAATTGTTCTCGCAACATCAAAACTCTGATTCCCACCCGAAAAGCTCCCCATTACATACTCATTATTACCTCGAAAATGCTCGGCTCTTGGCTCCATTCTTTGATGGCTCATTTGATGAATTCCGGGGAGATTCTGTGAACCGAGGCTCAGAGACAATCCCTGACTGGTCTGAAAACCTCCCGTAACGCCTCCCATCGCGCTCATTGTCTGGAAACCGTTCTTGTCACTCCCTTGATCTCTCCAAGAACCGAAATCTTGAATGTCGTGCATTTGCGAAGTTCCGCCAAATCTTGACAATACTTGCCTCTCTTGTGAGTCTGAGACATTACTTGCTTCTGTTCTTTCTGTGTTAGCTAATTCCTCAGAGTAAGAGACTGTAGCATTCATGTGGATCATTGAGTTTCCAGTAAGAAACTGCGTCTCCGGATAATTCTCCATCAAAATATATCAATGGAGTATCTTTCTTGAACTAATCAAGCTTATAATTTCCATGGTCCATTGTCTTATGATCAAGTCGTAAAAGCAGCAGCCTGAAAATTACAGATCAACACAAACTTTGAGTTTCTCATCATTCCTTAAAATGGAATTCATCTTATAACAAGGAAATGTTTCAAATTTAAGACAGAACAGAACAGGATCCAGAGTAAGTGTGTTCCTAAGAAACATGTAAGATTCATCATGTTTTGAGTTCATGGATTTGCATGCAATTATGAAAATGTAAGCAGAAGATTAAAAATTACCTGGGAAACTGAGACCAACCAAATCTTGGAAGGAAATTTATTTCTAAGAATACACTTGATGATCCCCAAAATTACAAAATGTGAAAGATATTACTGTTTTTTTTTTTCTCCCAGAAAACAAATCAAAAATTACACAACTTTTGGGTATTTTTCTTCTTCTAATGATATAAAATTTGAAATCATCAATGTCACACGTGAAAGAAGACCCATATCATTTTTTGCTCTTCCTCTCCCAGAAGAAAGAAGAAGCTTTTTTATTCCTTTTTAATATAAAGTAAAAGAAGAAAGCAAGAAAGAAAGAAAATGTTTTTTTTTCTGAAGATATTGCTTCAGAAAGCCATAATATTGGTTTCAACTTCTCTTTGCTTCTTGATTCTTGGAGTTAAGTCATTAGTAAAGAAGAAAGAAAAATTAATGTATTGTGAAAATGTTATAAATGTGTTGTTAAGGAGTTTCTATCCTTAAACAACCAGTTGGTCGACCTAAACCATCTCTCTCTTCATTCATCATCTTCCTCCTAATCTTAAACCTAATCCTAATCATAATCCTAATCCTTTATTAAAGAGAAGCAATATCCACCATACAATCATATTCTGCTGTTTCATTTTCTTCATTAAAGTTGAAGCAGGAAAATATCAAGAATGCTACTCAATTCTTGAAAATAGATTTTTTGAGTGGACTTTCTCATTTGGAAAAAAAATCAAAAAACTATTTCATATAATGAAATAACACTAACTAATATCTTACATTAATCTATTTTGCAACTCAACAGGAAATATTTAGTGGATTGGTACATTCTAGTAAATTGTACATTTGGCTAATGTATATTTGTGTTATAGTATTTAACTAATACATTTTTTTTTTTTTNAAAGTACACTTGTGGACTGTGGTAGTCCAGAGAGGAAGGTCAATAGTTGCATACAACTATCAAAGAAATAACAAACACAACTTTTTTTTTCTTTTTTTTTTTGGGTAGAACATTATAAGTGCCCCGTTTTCTCCACTAACTTTTTGTCTTTTTCTCACTTTTTAGGTATTTATAGATTACTACTTTTTGTTTCAAATGTTACTAATTTTACCTTCCAAAGTGTATATATGATTATATCCTAATACCTAACTTGGTAGAACTAAAAATCTCTCTGTTTTATATTCATGTAGAGCATAAACAATACCTATCTTAACATAATTTGTAGTATAATAGTTTGTATTCGTGTCGTTATTATGTCATCGTCTGAGTCCGAGTCTAGTTTAATATATATTACCCGTAACTGATCCCAAAAAAAACAGTACCTACTTAAATGCGGACAAAAATAGTTAGTGAGATTTTAGAGCATCAAGAAAAACATAAAAAGGGACTCAGATAGGTTTAGGGAGAAGTTGAGGGTGGATTTGTGAAGAAATAGGAAAATAGTGGGGTGTAGAATATAGAGGAAAAAGTTGTCTGAATTGGGACAGATGTTGCAGCGATAGGGTCAGAGTCAGAGATGCTGTAATAATACGAACAATGGGAGAGAGAGAGATAGAGAATCTAATGGGATATGAAAGGAGAGATTTTGTTGGGTCAAGAGAGATGTAATGTCCCAAGCTTGTTTTCTCCTCTTCCACGTGCCTTTGTGAGTTACATAATTCTACTCAACAATTTGATTTAGCCTTGGAAATGTCTTTAAAAATATACAATCGGGATTGTATCCAATTTGGTTACTAACCCATAGGACTTAGTAAAAATGACAAATCCACAAAATTAGATGGACTCACAACAATGCTTAGTGAATTTGAAAACCTTTTATGTATCTTCTCAAGATGTTAAAGTCATTTTTGAACCGAAGACCAGTAATAAACGAAGGGACTTCATTAGTCATTACCATGAATTTGAGATAATCACATCAGTATCATTCTGGTTAGAAAACAAACCTTTTCTTTTTTTCCTTCGAATTCATACTACTTTTTTTTTGGTCAGCGAAAGCTTAATTCATACTACTTATATACTTATATATATTGTAAAAATGTGGAAAAAGGTAAAACATATCACTCCTTTGAGGTAACCAGATAAATAACTTTTGTCTTCAATCAGCACTAGGCACTAAAGAGTAGTGGGGAGGAACAAATATTTGGGTTTGCTAAAAGCAACAAATATTGGGTTTGCTGAAGAAATGAACAAATATTCGGGCCTCTAAGTAAAGCCCAGTTAGTCAGAGACTCATAATACACAATGATGTGATAGAGATGTTCAAGTTGAATCATATTGAGAACTCACCAAACTATGTTCAAATCAATGGATCACACCAAAAGTCATTGTTTGGAAATTTCATTCAAAACTCAAAGAGTTTAGAACAGCAGAAACAAGAATTACACAACAAAGTCTTGAACAAACATTACAACATCAAACTCAATTCAAATAGACACAAAAGCTCATTGGCTCATCAACACTCTCCTCAGTTCAAGATTTCCCCAGTAATGGGTGAAGCATGCTGGCTTGTAGACGTCTGTCCATTCTTCGAGCCAACGACTACCATAGGCTTTGGGGGAACCAAACCGAGCCTGAAAAGCATGTTTTCGACCGTGTCTGTTGGTTGAGCTCCAACAGATAGCCAGTACCTGCCAAGGGAAAGAAGATCAGAGATAAACCCATAGTCGTGAAACCAAATGAGCCAGAAGCAATTTCGATCAACGATTCGCAAAGTCAAGCCTCCTGGAAAGTAGAATTCGCAACCATAGTACCATACAACCAGAAGCCAAACCTCATGAAAAAGTTTGCGATAGATCAAAAGGAAGATGATTGTTTTCAGTGACTAGAGAGGAGTACGTAAATGGAAGACAGAGAGAGTCGAAACAGGAAGGACCAAGAAGCATATAGATGAAAACAAATCTCTTCAAACCAAAGTTACAATGTACATGAAGAATCTCTCCTACACATTAAAGAATACAGTCTAAACAAACTACAGAGCATCATTTTCCGCAAGAACAAGCTTTACAATGACCTAACAGAATACGAAAACCACGGGTTAAGATGACGAAAAGACAGATAACAAAATACAAATCCATGACTATATATCTTACAACTGTATGCTCCAGACTTAGCTTACTCACACAATCCAACCCGTTTCATCTCAAAAGATTTAAACTTTCTTAACAGTGACACATAAAAACTGAAAAAATTTATGTGATTCCATGAGTAAGAACTATAAATTTCACACCAAATACGAATACAATATAAACAAGGAAATGTGTAGAAACATTACTTGATTCTGTCGAATTGGAGGCTGATTCTTTTGGTATCATCTTTCCCTGAGAAAAGGGTACAAAGAAAACATCAAAAAATGAAAGAGAACTGAAGAAATGTTAGAATTTTCTGAGAAGTGACGAACCTACGAGTGGGTCATAAAACCCTACAACCTCAATTTGTTTGCCGTCTCTCCTTGATTTGTCATTGGCGACAACAACACGATAAAAGGGCTTGTGCTTACAACCGAAACGAGCGAGCCTTATCTTCACTGTCATTTTTTCTGGTTTGAGAATTGAGGATAGAAGGAGAAGAAGATAAGAAATGGTTTTGGTTCTTTATATCCCTCTTATCTGCTGCGTTGGAGAGCTTGGAGACAAGAAATGCTAAAACCGCGTGCCGTTTTATGGTTGTGTAAACGTATTCCATGCCGTTTTGATTGTATAGAAACGTCAGGCCGGGTCTAGGAGTGATTCCGGATTTTTCCGTTCAATTTTTCGGTTTATGGATGGTTCTGTTCGGATTTGATTCGGTTTTGATCATTTGATCAATGATTTGGATTGCGATTGAAATGTGGCATGAGTCTTCTGGTAATTACTACAAACTCACAGCTCACAAGCTTCATATATTTATTCTATCATGTTATATGATTTCCTCATCTCCAGAGCGGTAATTATACATCAAAGTTTTACATTGATGGTAATATCAACAAAATTAATGTTATTTGTAAGCACAAGTAAAACAGAATATACATTAATGGTCCATTATCTCGTTTTGGCGGAATACACATCAAACACCCATGTGGTAGAGATGGTATTACGGCAACCTTGGACATTATAAGAAATCACAATGGTTGTAGCACCAAGACTAGATCTCCCAAAACATAACCCCATTGAAAATAGCCCCATAACAGTTGTAATATCTTCATTTCTTTTTTTTTTTTGTGCGAAGTATATGTTCATTTCATTATTGTTATTTATCTATATTATTTGAGGACCCAATGCAAGGAATTTTTATATTCAGAAATTTATCACCAAGTCTCAACCACTCACATGTTGAAATTCAGAGTGATGCGTACATCAAACGAGAATGACTCTTCAAGCAGCAGCCAACACTCATAAGTCATAACTTGTCACGTTTACAAAGATAACCAATTTATAAAGCTTATAAATCCTTTCTCAAACGTAACCTCACACACACAAAACAAAACTCACCTATCAAAGAGTTTCCATTGATAGGGAGCTCAAAGATGATTGAAAAATCTGCACCTATGTATGAAATTACCCCGCGAAGGCACGGTCCAACTAAGAAAGTTGTGTATTAAGCTTTAGGTTGGTAAATTACCCCGCGAAGGCAAGGTTTGTATATTCACTCACCCAATAAGTCAAAACTTAACCCCAAAAAAAAGTATTCACCTCAATCGTTTTTCCTTTTTTACACACACAGATTCTCCATTTAGAAGAGGTAAAAATTCATTTGCTAACATCAAACTCTTTAAAATCCATAAACCGATTTATATATATCACAAAGATCCATTCTTTTTTTGGTCAACAAAGATCCATTCAAAACTAAGATTCTGCATAGTTCAAGAATCTTTTTTAAACACATTGATTAATCCACAAAGTTTTATATCAAATTCTCAACCACTCACCTGTCACAAAATCAATAACAAGCCGTACATCCAACGATAGTGACTCCTTCAAGCACATTCATTAGTCTTTAAACATTGGAAAGATAACCAATTTAACCTCCACCAAACAATAACCTTTACTTTCTCTTATGAATCTCCTAACTTCACATGTCTTTCTCAAATTCTATCCTTCACACACATCATCATCATCATCATCATCATCTTCTCCACTTAAAGATTATTTTGCTAATTCAAGATCCATGCTCTAATTTTAATATCATACTGATAATGATCATATATGAACAATGAATTGAAGAAACCGATCAGAGTTAATGAACAAATTTTCCCAGAAATCACATTTACTAAGAGAATCAAAGGATAAGAACTTGAGCTACTACCATTTATTTACACATCAAACTAAGGAATTCTTAAGAAAAGCGAACCTAAGACTTATTCAGAGCCACCATTGACTAGGGATACTTCGTGATTCTTGAATCCGAAACTTGAAATTCAACACTAATACTTGAATTTCATGCCGATACCATGCTTACCGCGAGCACCACGAGCACCACTAGCTTTCAAATGAGCATACGCAGTCTTCTTCGAGTTAGAAACCTTCGTAATCGTTCTTTTCACCTTTCCTCTTCCCAGCTTCCTGCTAGCGTTACGCGGCATGACCTCTTCGTCTAGATCATACGAATCATCGTATTCACCATCATCGATACCAAGATCTTCGTCACCGTCATCGTAACAACCATCGCGATTATATATAATACCACTACCACCACCAACAGAGTAAGGAATACCTCCACGAAGAACAATCATCCNCCTCTTCGTCTAGATCATACGAATCATCGTATTCACCATCATCGATACCAAGATCTTCGTCACCGTCATCGTAACAACCATCGCGATTATTAAACATAATACCACTACCACCACCAACAGAGTAAGGAATACCTCCACGAAGAACAATCATCCTTGTTCGTTGCGTCCCTCCAAGACCATTCTCATCGATTTCATCGCGATAAACATCATCTCCACCGTCTTCGCCTTCACCCACACCTTCCTCATCGTCGAGATCGAGATCCGCGGGTAGATCAACACCACCGTCATCCTCCGGAACCATCTCATGAGGTGGCGACATGACTGAAGGCGAGTCCAAATAAACGACGGTCAGATCACCACCGTTTTCCTCCGGAATCATCTCAGGCGGAGGAGAAGAAGCGCCGACAGACGAATCATCGTCGAGAGAAATGACGTCATCATCGGAAAGACTGTCGATAGAGAAAGAATCGTCGGAGTACTCGCCATCGGAGGGGTTAACGACTTCCCAGAGATCAAGATCGATTTCGAGATCGTCTTCTACGTTGCGAACGAGTGGTGACATGGTGATAACCCTAGATCGATTCGCCATTTTTTTTCGAAGATTGATTTTGATTTCTTGGAAGAGTGTTCGTTTGATTTTGGGAAGTGGAAGAAGTTACCTTTTATTAATAGAAGGAGAATATGATGAGAACATTGTGTGGTAACGTGTGACGATTGGTGGTTAAACTGTGTAGGATACGTAGATAAAGCCAATGATTTTTCGCCACGTAACCTCTCTTTTGCCATGTCAGCGTCGGCCGGTTAAAAAGTAAATATTGGAACTGTAATTTGTTCTCATCCGTTAATGAATCATGATATAGGATTATTGGCATATACCGTTTTTTATGTTTCAACAAAGCTATTTAAAATAGGTGAGAAAAAATAATAATTAAATTGTATTTAATTTGATTACTCTCTGCCCAATTTAAATTTGATATTCTTATTTATATCCGCACATATGCTACATATCATAAAGAACAAAAGATTATATAAAACATGAGAGATACCGTGGACTAATTTGCCAAGGTTTGGTTTGGTTTGGTTTAGTTTGTTGTTGTGTACATGTGACCAAATCAAATAGTCGACTAATTTTACTAGCATACGTGAAGGGGATAAATGCTCAACCATCTAACTTACTATCTCATACAGAAGGACCCCATTGGTAAGGGGATATTATATTTCTTTTATGGTTCATGGAAAGATATTGATGTTATAGAGGAAGATGATTGTATTTGATGATTGGAATGATACATCGTACAATTGTTTATATAAAAACAAGAGGAGAATATATAAAAGATCTAAGCACGAGATGTACGCTGACGAGAAGATAATATTGTTGAGATATTATCATATCCTTATACGCTCCTGCAAGATGAACGGCCAGAGGCCAATTTTGGCAGAATTAGCTTCAAGTAACGATCGAGAGACAGGATTCGTCATGCATTAGCTAGTTGAACCATCTCTCGGATCTACACACTCAGAGCCGGGCCTCACATAAAGACCGGGATTTTCTTTAAGGCATCACAAAATATATCTTATAAAGGGCATCAAAATCCCAAAAATTACTTGTCGTGCAGTGGTGGATACTTAACCTATTAGGTTGTGAGTTTCGAGTCTATGTTAGTGCAAGGGCATCAAATTTTTTATTTTTTTTTCTTTAGGAGCCCAAAACATACGGACAAGGCCTATACACACTAGAGGGAAATCTATACAAGATTTAAGCACGGGATATACGTTAAGGATAGTATTGTTGAGATATTATTATATCTTTATAGATGTTTCATTTGATTTTAGGTTAGATTCGCAAATATGATGATATTTTAAAGGTGTTAATGGGTGCTAGAAATTTGCGAATGAATATTTCTTTCATTGCATGTTGAATTGGATGCATTGTTCTTGGTTATAAAATGCATGTTTACCCACAACAACACTTCGATAACTTTCTTAATCGATTCGACTGAATTTGTGAAGATGATGACGTCTATAACACACTACCCGACTTTTTTCAATTATTTGGACGAGTTTGTAATCTACATGAAGCAATTCTTTTTTTT
>OVAF01003431.1:0-12348 GCA_900406245.1 Odontarrhena argentea
TCTTTTCACGGCAATCTCCTTCTTCGTCGTGGGCAAAAAACCTCTGTAAACGCTCCCAAACCCTCCCGATCCGAGAAGGTCCTTTTTCCTGAACGCTCTTGTGGCACGGTGCAACTCCTCGAACTTGAATCGGTTCTTTCCAAACTCTGCTTCCCACTCTTCGAGCTCCTCCTCTGCGAAANAGGAAAAAGAGAACCAGGAAGATGATCGAGAAAATAAACGAGAAGGCAATCAACGGCATCCACTTCTTGTAGAAGCCATACATTTTCTTGGGCTCCAAGTCATACCCCTGCAATTTTGGTAGTTCTGATAATGGCGGAGCTTCCCCTTTCACCGCAAAACTCCACCCGAGAATGTAATGTTCTGAAAAAACCGAACCAGTGGCAGACGAGAAACCTACGTACATATTTTGCGAAAAAACCGGTGCTAAATCACTGAATACAGAAACAAGCGTCTTTCTAGGTTTGTTCTCGTTGAAGGGAGCCATGGTAACAGTAACTTGATGGGTACGACCATCGTAATCGATCCAAACCTGCATCGGCTTACCACTGACAAAAGTCAGATTCTTAAACTGATTTTTCTCGTCCCAGTACCCAGCCGGTGACCTTTTCTTGGACTTCAAGCTATTGATATCGATTCCGACCGTACAATTGGGGTTTGTACCCGAAAACGTGTCAAAATCAACAGCCAAAACATGAGTCGGTTCAGTACCATCATCGGTGACGTTGAAGAGGCCGAGGTTTGGGGCGGGACAGGTGAATGGGATGCCGACGCTAGGAGCCACGACAAAGGCTATGCCGTGGGGGCTAAGAATCGGGGTGTAAGGGTTAATAGCGAAAACAAAAGTAGTGGAGAAGGACGAGACGGTGCCGTTTGTGGAATCTTTAAACAGGATTGGTGTAATGTAGAAGGCTTGACCAGTTTTCTGGCGGGTAGTGTCGGTTAGCTTTAAGATACCGTTGGGTGTGACTGTGGTGATCCCTTGGAGGGTCATGTTAGCCGGTGGTCGAAGGAAACCATTGTACGTGAAGTTGAGAGTTTGGGAATATGATTTTAGGGATTGAGAATGTAGGCTCAAAAAGAAGATGGTTAAGAGCTTGACTAACATGGCTCTGTATTTTTTAGATGTTTTGAGTTTATGAGAAACAAAGACTATTTATGGTCTAAAGACGTGTAGAAAAAGTCGACTACGTATGGGTTTAACCCGATTTAGAATCCACATCATGGTCATGCAAGAAATATAAGTGTTTGACCACCTAGTTTACTTGTGACAGATGAGAGTGACAGGGGAGAAAAGAAAAATCAAATTCAAAGTCAAAATTACATTTGCTAGAGAAGCTTCTAAAATGTAGGTGTTAGTAAAATCATGAATTTCTGTAAAGTTTAAGAATGTCAACGAATCATCATCATGGAGGCGAATGAACTAATCGCATTTGGATTAGATGCAAAAGCTTTTTCCAACAATCGTTAATTCCCCAATTTGGCATTGATTTGGATAGTAATGAGTTTGTTGTTGTGTTTCTATCTCATTGTATCAACAGTCTTGTAGTCATGTTGTCTTCTAGGACGGCACCTAAACTGAAGTTTACTCTATGATAATCTCTTATCACCAGACATCTAGGTTTCATATGGTTTAGTTATTAGTTTACTCTCTGTTTTTTTTTTAAGTTTAATGGGATTGCTTAGTGGAATGCTTATAAATAAATTCCTTTTAAGAAAGTGCAATGTAACTATTTTATCAAAATATATCTCTTTAACTATTATTTTTTTGGCACTACAAAAAAAGTGTACATTGATAGCACCTCGTTATAGCACGATTTTCAAAATTGCTATCAAAGATGCTTTGGTGGATTATTCTTATATATGATAGCATTTCAGAAATACTAAGCCTTAGAATGAAGAAGCGGGAAGCTAAATTTAGCTTTGGGAGCCAAATATTAGAAGTAGCAGTAATAATTTGGTAAAATCTTTACCTTTTGCGCCATAGTCCATAATATGAGATGACTGATACCACATTAGGATAGCTCGGATTTCATTACTGCTATTGATAAAATGTTGAGAGGGGGTAATATTTGGCAAAAATATTTGGGTTTTGCGCTAAGTGTTACCTCAATTATAAAATATAACATTTTTTTTTTCTCCTCATTTCTGAAAAGGAAAAGGAAAAAAAAAAAAATCAGATTCAGTGAGGTTGTTCCGTCTCTTCTTCTCTATCAAACTCAAAGCTTTATACTCTCATCTCTTCCGGTGAATCCTGCACCCAATCGATACTCCATCACCGCTAAGCTTGACTCCTCACAGATTCGAAGTCTCCTTAGGTCAACTTCGAAGGCCGATTGGAATGGACGTCCCCCTTCCTTTGTTCCTTCTTCGTCGCTTTTGCCCTTCGAAACTCGTAAGCTCTCTCCCTTTCACTCTGATTGATGAACCCTAATCTTTCTCTTGCTCGGTCTATGGATAGAATTTTGATTAATTCGCGGAAACCCTAATTTGGTGTATTAGACGAGTCATATTGGATTAATTGGGGAAGAATAGAACCATCATATAGAGGGATGTATGAAGTCTATTGTTAGCAAGAGTAAGTAACCAAAAACGAATTCAGGTTCATCGTCAGAGAAGATATATAGGTTTGTAGATTCTCATCATGTTTCATTTTTATGTTCTTTGTGCAAAAGTGTTTAGCATGTTGGCTATTTAGTGTCTCTTTAAGAGAATTAAGTAGAAAATTAAAGGACGAAAGGAAAGGACTGAAGAAATATATATACCTGCTTCAGAAACCTTTGGATGAGTCATATAAATGTCCATAGAAGAAGACTGACTTAAGTAGCTAGATCATTTAAGCTATTTACCACTCTAGAATGGCAAAAACAGAATTCTAACATCTTTGCCCGCTGAGAGACTGCGCTGGTGAGTGGGTACATCACCCAAATATCTAGGATTAGAATTCTTGGTAGAGAAGTAAGCTTTTGGATCTGCTCATTAAAGCTGCTTTGGCTTCTTCTTCCTCCTCCAATCTTGATTGCAATTTCACTTGACCTTCTTCTAACTGTTGTGATAAATAGAATCATTCACAATAAAAAAGGTGTTGTGGGAAATCAGAACCTGTTGCTTTAAGCTCAATGACTCTTGATGACTGACACCAACAAATCATACCCCTTCTTAGCTTATCAAGTTCTAGGAGAAAAACTTATTAATTGATGTTTAGCCTTTTGTCTTTCTTTGTTGAATTCTTAACGATAGATTTAAGAAGTGTTTGATATTCTGCTTTTATCCCCGGTTTAATCATGTATGATCTGATTATAGCCTGTATTTCTTTTTATCTTCTGTGATGCATTTTACCACTGAGTAACTGTTGTTTAGCCTAGGTTCTCTCTGATGCATATTACCACGCATGAAAATCATTTCTAATTATTCGTACATATCTTTGTGGACTGAAACAGAAACAAGATGTCTAATCTCTGACGCCATGTTTGTTGAGTTCGTAACATTGGGCATGTCTGAGTAACTGTGCGGTATTTACATTGGTTTTTGTGCATTTTAGCCTTTTATCTTGATTGTTGTTTAGCCTAGGTTCTACTCTGATGCATTTTAGCCTAGGAATCTCTTTGACTATTATGTTTGATTCGTCTTCTTATTTCCGTTCTATAATGCTTATCATTTAAGGTTTTTCACATATATCTTAAAAATATATAATTTTTCTATTTTACTTGTAAGACTATTCACAATGAAGGTGTTGTAAACATTTATCAACATAAGGTAGTTGATAAGGAGCGGCCAAACATGAGTATTGTATTTTTACAATATGTTGATATTTGAAAATGGGACCATCAGTGCTACACAATGAATTCTGATTCGTTGCTTTTACTTTATCACATTTAATTTTTCATCTTTTTTTTTTAACATCATTTAATTTTCATCTTACTTATTTGAAATCATTTATTCCATATTATTTTTTATTTTTCTCAAAACTTTTTATACCAAAATTCATCATTTTTTGTACTTTATAAATATAGACTTGTTTTATTTAATTTTGACATATAAAATTTTTCTTTTTATTTTATAAAATAAACTCATTAAAATTTAAATTTGATACTATGTAGAATTATCATGTGGAAGAGAGAGAAGCTGATGTGCAAGGTAAAGTAAGGTCTTGTTAAAAGAAACAACTGTACATAATCAATGAAAGCTACTTGATATGAACAATTAATAAACTAAACTGCAACAGAGAAAAATGATGGTACAAAACAAGCAGCGGCGATAAAAAGGCCGACATCACATATCCACATTTAGCCTCCGCTCAACCTTTCCATCTCGATTTCGGTGGGGGTTTATCCCCTCAGCCACCGTCGAAATCCCATTTTCTTCTAGTTTTCACGATTTTGTTCCTTTGTTTTTTTTTTGGTTGAAGATTAAGGTTGTGATAACCGTCTTTGGATTCCGAACTTCTCAGATCTCTGGAAGTAGTGATGATTGGAACTCCGGTCTTCTCAGACCTCGGTGTTGGTGGTTTTTCCAGCATCAATCTCTTTCCATCTCTCGTCTTTTTTTTTATCTAGATATGGCTCTGTCTTTTTGCATATCCCCTGGTTTTGCCCCTTCCTCTTCTTCTTAGGGTTAATTCATGTTTTTTTGTTTGTGGTTTGTCCTCGTGTTAGTGTTATTGGTCTTGTCTGCGTTTGTGAAGATCTTTGGCAAGTCTTGCTTGTTTGCGTTGTACTCAGTGTCATCCTGGAATCAGTGTTGACTCTTCTGTGTGTTAAAGTTTTAGCCTCGACTAACAGTCATCGTGAGGGTTGTTTGGAATCCGTGTAGTTTTTTTGCCAAGTGAAGTAGGTTCTTCAAGTTTTTCTCCTTATTTGCCATTTGGTTACTGGAATAATTCACACTCG
Organism: Odontarrhena argentea; assembly: GCA_900406245.1. Taxonomy (NCBI): domain Eukaryota; kingdom Viridiplantae; phylum Streptophyta; class Magnoliopsida; order Brassicales; family Brassicaceae; genus Odontarrhena; species Odontarrhena argentea. Next base: position 4,890 of record OVAF01003431.1, read on the forward strand.
GATAGTTCGTTGTTCTTGGTGTTTTCTAGCTTGGTGACTCTCCCTTGAATGAGTGCAGCCGTTTTCAGAGGTCCAGGCGAAAGTTTCTCGGAGTGGTTTTGGTGAGTTAGGAGTCCTTGATTCTCTTCTGGCTTTGATCCCTTGTTTGGGTTTGGTTTATGTGGTGCTATTCGAATAAGCTTATTTTGATACCCTTGAATTCAGGTTTTTGGTTCGTGGGTGTGCTTTGCATTGTGGTGATATCCCTTAGAATCAAGGCTCCCTTGCTATGATCTGATTTGCTTTGAACTTTGCACTCTACAAATTCCGGCTGGTTTTAGCGCATTGAAGACTTGGTATGGTCCTTGGTTTGTGTCTCTGGTTGTGTCTTTCGTTTGATCCTATTGTTGTGCTTCATCTTGGGTTCTTGGTTATCATCTTTTATTAGTTGTTGTGGTCCTGTCTTGAATCTTTGTTGTATTTCGTTTAAGTTTTCGATTAGTATGGTTATTAATGTGTAAGTTCATGTCTTCCTCTTTTGGGCTCTTGACTTCGGTATTATTGTGATAGTCGGCTTTGTATTTCACCAAGTTTTTAATGAAAAATTTTTAGATGAAAAAAAAAAAGAACAGTTAATGAACTAAAAATATGGGGACAAAATTTGAAACTCTGTTAAACATATGTAGTCAAACATAATACGAAAACTAACTCAAAATAAAGTTCAACTTCTAAAACGAAAAATATTATAAAACATAGGGAATATCAGCTCTTATCAACGGTTCATAATTAGTTTACTCTATGGCTCCGAATGGGAGAGCGGTTCAAGTAGTGCGGTTCAAGTGGATCAAGCGGGTCAAGTGCGATTCAAACGTTTCAAACTGTTCAGAATATGTAAAGTGGTTGAAGTGTGAATAAATATGTTGTGAATGGAAAAAGCGGATCAAGCGGACTGAATAGTAAAAACTGAATTAGTTATATTATTATCAAGAGTATTATTTAGTATTTATAAATAATTTAATCACTTGAAAATAAAACTAATTATTATATTATATTTTATTCTACATAATTGTATCTTTAATTGTTATGTGTAAAATTATTATTTTATTACACATTATTATTTTATTATTTTATGTGTACAATTATTTTTTAATTACAATTATATTATATTTGATTATTATTATTATTATTATTATGTATACTATTTTATTTTAAAACCCGAAATATTTATATTTGATCATATATAAATAATATATTTTTGTTTTCCAAATAGTATATTTTATTATGTTTCACATTTATGTATTTAAAGTTTATAAAATAAAGTATTTACTTTTAGTCAGAAATATGTGAATGTTTAGTTCCTTAAATAATAACAATACAATATTTGAAAACATCTACACTATCATTATTATTTAAATTATCAATTAAATTAATGTAATGTTATGAATAGTAAAAGTGTTTTGAATACCATAGCTTTTTACCCACTAGAGCACTTCCTTTATTTTTTTTTTCGTAACTTAACCCATTTATACTGTTGATGATTGTAAAAGAAAAAAATACACTCTACACAGTGTGTACTATTGATTTACGTTGAATGGAGGACTAGATAAGTGGGGAGGACGGTAAAAAAAAAACAACACTTGCCCTTTTTAACGTCTTCCCATTCATAGGCTATAATAATCTCTTATCACCAGACATTTATATGGGTGAGTACTTAGTACACACAAAATTTGATAAAATTTCCAAAAGTACTAGAGATGATATTGATTTGTCGATATTTTAGAAACCTTTAGAGATTATCAGAACATATCTCCATCATCAACAAAATGATGATACTCAGTCCGTCACCTCGGTTCGAGATGAGGGAATGACACCACGGAATACTTTAGAATGAAAGAGCTCGGAAGAATGAATATTATATTTGATGATAATGTTATGATTACAAAACGGGGTAAGCCAAATGAGCTACAAACAGCTCGGAAACTAAGAGATCAAGCCGAAGTCTCTGAGTCTGATTCGCAGCTCGGAAGGCCAAAAAGATGCTTTGAAGTGACGTTTCGCCTCCCTTTTATAGTACAAAAACATTATCCTACGCGCGGGTCAACGCGCGGGTCCGTACGCGGATCTCACCCCGGGTGGGGCCTTCGGTCGGGTTCGCACGCTCTACACCTTGGTTCTGCTTACGTGGAACGAGCTCGTCCGAGGTGGCTCGTACGGACTATGACGTGTGAACAGTAATGTCGCCGTCATTACACATCATCTTGTCTTTGAGTCGGTGCCGAGGTGGATGATGACGTGTCGTGACGTGGCAGCTGACTCACCGAGGTGACGAGGATTGGGCCTGAAACTTCTGGGCTTTAAATTGAAGTGGTGGAAAGTCAAGTGGGCTGTGCTCAGCCCAGCCCACACACAAAATTTATCACAACGACCACTCAGCATCACCTCTATTTTACATGTTGATTATATATCATTACTTGAAGTTGTCATTTTATATATGGTTATACTATTTAAAAGTTATTGTCCAAGTTAATTAGAACAGTATATGCTCGGCTAAATTTAAATGTCATTAAATTTCCTTCTTCATTTCAAGCATCTCATCAACCTGTCCTTCAAATTTAAGACTTAAGAGTAACTTGGCTTTCTAAGTTCAAAAAGTTTCAATTATTTCACGATCAACTTACAACACCAAAATACATCAGCATATATATATATATATTATAATAGAGAAATTGTTAAAAGACTTTCCTTTTTCAATTCTTTCTGAGAGACTGTCACGTGTCCCTAAAATTTATAAATTTTATTTATTTGTTCCTCTATTTATGAGGGACTGTAACGTGTCCCTAAAATTTGTAAATTTATTTATTAGTCACTCTATTTATTTATTTTATTTTCTTACTTATAAACAAAAAACAAAATGAAAACTACACACCTCCTTCACATCTTATTACAAATTTCGTTAAAACACTCTTAACCTTTTTTTTTTTTTTTAATTGTCCACCAATGTACCATTGCTTTAAGAAATTCATGAAAAATATGAATTCTCCATTGGCCAAGATATTACGATGATACACTAGATTTTAGCATAAAATGAACTGAACATTATATGTATAATTATAATTATATAAAGATAAAGTAAATAAAACTATTTATTCATAGTAAATTAATTTAAATGTTTTGTAGTAAATTTCATGATATTATATGGCGATAATAATGTAAATTAGTAAAAATTACCCAAATTCAATTTACAACTTTTAAAAAATGTACTCGAGAGTTAAAAAAAAATATAACTTATCATTCTTCCAGTTTTTGTAAGATTCTTTTGAAACATATATTATGATTGGTAAAATTTTGGCACATATCACACCTGAACAACATTTTCATTAATCCTATTTTTTGTGGTTTTACTTCTACATGATATTAGTATTACTTTTTCGGTTTTTTTTGTAAACTAATCTCTAGAAATTTATAATCCATATCATCAAATATTCTTACATACAAAAATCATTGTTAGCCTTTAGTCAATATAAAATATAAATTGAAAATTTTTAAATTATCTCGCAATTCATTTATCAACCAATTTTAGAATATTTTTTTTGACAAAATTGAATGGTAGGTGTTTTATTGTTGTGTACTGGTATCTTGATGTAACTTTATATATTTTCAAATGTTTTTACATGATGTCTTAATGTTATCTTAATTTTTTATCTCTTAATATAAACTTTTACATGATTTTTTTTTTTGTCAACCTAGCAACAAAATTAATAAAGCAAGTCTCATTTGGTAACACAAAACGGAAGATAAAATTTCAAAAATAATGATATAATAGCATATGAATAAAATAACTTCTATAGCTTATACAAAATTTTAATAAAAATATTACTACGATTTCCTTACAGATGAAGCGAAAAAAATAGTAATTCAATAATAGCTAAAAATTAAGAAAATAATCAAGTATTATCATCTCACATATTTTCAAACAACTGTCAAAATATTTTCCCCAAAAACCTTTTCAAAAAGTTTTATACACAAAATAATAAAAATATAAATATTCAATCGTATATCATATTTAATTTTATTATAAATTTATATTAAAAATATCACTTTTATAAATTTATCCACGCACTGCGTGGACTTTCCCTAGTACAATATCTTATATAATAAAGTAGGCTTTTATTCATCAAGTATTCCGGATGAGCTGCCACGTGTCACATTTAGTTTTAACCTTACCCCTTTGAACTTTACCAAAGTTACTTACAAAAGTTCTGAGTTATTTTTCCATATCTTTTTACTGATACTTTCTGATTTACTAACTTATTTCAAAAAGTTTTAAAATATTTATTGTAATTCTTTGATTACAAATATTTTTTAAATTTAAAAATAAATTATCATGTTATTCAATTCTAATTTAAAAATAAATACAAACAGACTTTCTCTAGTATATATATATATATATATATATATATATAGTTTGGATATTATCTTTCTACATATGGAATGTAAGACACAAACGTTTTGAAAATTTTAAAATCACCTACCGCCGGAGAGTATAGAATCAGCAATCGGAGATCCACCGGTAAACATTTCTAACTCACTAGGTCCTCCGGGGATTCCACGCAAGTTCAGTGACGAGAAATCTGGTAACATTGCGTCTCCGTGTACATAAAGTAGCACTTGTCTCATAGTTGGTCTAGCATGTGGGTCGGGGTGAGAGCACAACAAACCTAGCTTTAAAACCACTTCGACCTCTCTTTGGTCATACTTAGAATCTAGATTCGGATCCATAGCATCCAAGATGTTTCCCTCTATCCAAAACTCATAAACCCAATCTACTAGCAAGACCCTTTCACCACTCTCATGAATCTCAATAGGGCGTTTACTACACACTGTTTCTAGTAAGAGCACCCCAAACGCAAAAACATCTGTAGCGGTAGTGGCTCGTCCTGTCCTAATGTGATCGGGAGCTAGGTATCCCCACGTTCCTGCGACGTGAGTGGTTTGAGGATCTGACCCGTGACCGCACAGTCGAGCTAAACCGAAATCCCCGAGTCTCCCATTGTACTCCGCGTCTAACAAGACGTTGCTGGATTTGACATCGCGGTGAATCACCACCTGTTCCCAATCCTCGTGAAGGTAGAATAAGGCAGAAGCCACACCTTTGATGACTTTAATCCTCTGTTTCCAGTCGAGGGTTATCTCCGGACTATTATACAAATACTTGTCTAAGCTTCCATTGGGCATGTATTCGTACACGAGAAGAAGCTCGTCTCTCCTGCGGCAGTAGCCTAAGAGAGGGACTAAGTTCCGGTGACTCATCCGACCGATACTCACGATCTCAGACACAAACTCTTTTAAGCCTTGTCGGGACTTGTTGGAGACTCTTTTCACGGCGATATCCTTATTTGTGGTGGGCATGACACCTTTGTAAACGCTCCCAAACCCTCCCGATCCAAGAAGGTCCTTATCCTCAAACCCTTTGGTGGCATAGTACAAATCCTTGAACTTGAATCGGTTCTTCTTCCCAAACTCTGTTTCCCAATGTTCGAGCTCCTCGGCGAACATTCTCCTTCTCCTCAGGATTAAGCGTATCAAGAAAATGAGTGAGAAGATAAACAAGAGGGGAATCAACAAGATGGCAATCGATGGCATCCAGTTCTTGTAGAAGCTGTAGAGTTTCGTGGGCCCTATATAAAATATTGGAAGTTTGGGAAGTTTAGATAAGGCCAACGGCGGTGCTTTCCCTTTCACCGCAAAACTCCACCCGAGAACGTAATTTTCCGACCAAATCGAACCAGTGGCAGACGAGAAACCTACGAACATATCTTGCGAAAAAACCGGTGATAAATCTCTGACCACAGATATTAAGGGCTTTCTAGGTTTATCCTCCCTGAACGGAGCCATAGTTACATCGACATGATGTGTAGGACCATCGTAATCGATCCAAACCTGCATCCGTTTACGACTACACAAATTCAAATTCTTAAAATGATCTTTCTTGTTCCAGTAACCAGCTGGCGATTTTTTTATCAAACTATTGATATAGATTCCGTCATGGTTATTGTCCGTATTATTGAACTCTCTACTCAAAAGCTGGACAGCGAATACATGATTGGTGTCATTACCGTTGTTTGTGATGTTGGAGAGTAGGTATTGGATGGTAATTCCATTTAGGAGGCTTGCGTCAGGAGCTACGACAAAGGCTAGGCCGTAGCTAAATCTCGGGTACTCAGAGTGGATAACAAAAACAAAAGTTGTGGAGAAGGAGGAGACCGAGTCATTTTGAGAGTCTTTGAACCGTATTGGTTTTCGATAGAAGGCCTTACCGGTACTCTGCACGATGTCGGCTGTTAGCCTTAAGAGACCGTTGGGTGTGACGCTAGTGATCCCTTGGAGATATAAGTCAGTCCCTCGAACACCAAAGCCATTATATGAGAAGTTGAGAGTTTGGGAAGAGGATTTAAAGGATTGAGACAGTAGGCTGAAGAAGAAAACGGTGAAGAGCTTGACGAACATGATTCTCTACTTGTTTTTCCTTATCTTTGGCGTTGGGTTCGGATGTTTGAGTTTATGGTGAACTTTGGAGTTGGAACAATGTATGGTGCTAAAGAGAGGTTAGAAAAGTCAGTAATATTTTAGTCAAGTACAAAAGTCGTCACGATGGGTTTAACACGATTTATAGATAGAATCCATGGTGGAAAACTCATGAAAGACTTCAGTGCTTGACCTCCTCGTTTACTTGTCACAGATGATAGTAACCGGGGAAAAAAGAATCAAAATTGCATTCACTAGAGAAGCTTTTAAGTATGTAGGTGTAGTAAATCTCTGGGAAGTTTCTCTAACAATACTTGTTGTCTTGGTATCTATCTGTAAACAACTCAGTAAGAATGTCTATGAATCTTTATCTGTACCGACGAACTAATGGATTGGATGGAAAAGCTTTGCTTTCGATAGTAATGTTTCTGTTTATCTCATTGTATCAACAATTTTGTAGTCATGTTGTCTTCTGCGACGGCACCTGAACTGAAGTTTACTCTCTGATAATTTCTTATCACCAGACATCTCCATTGTTGAATCTTTATCTGCCCGAAGTCCAAAAACAAACACCAAGCAAATTAATAAAAAAGAAGATACAACACATATACAATTCGGACAAAAACCGCACAGGAGAAAACCCAATTCCACAATTTATTATCAAAAATCCAACATGAAATAGCATTTATTATCATTCTCTCCCCCCAAATTTATCAATCCCTATGTTTTGCTTGCAAATTAGAGTCACTGATCAAAATCTACATCTTTGGTATTAGAGGCATAAATCTAAGTCTGCAACCTCATCAATCTTTAAATCTAGTATCATCTAAGTAATTAGATTCTAACCAAAACGATTCCAAAAACCAAGAAATCTCAAGAACCTAACACAATTAACTAGACAAGTATGGAACTTTACCTCCCCAAAACAATGGCTTAACATCTTCTTCTTCATCAT
>OVAF01003432.1:0-12348 GCA_900406245.1 Odontarrhena argentea
TTGCATATAGAAGGCAGATTGAATGAGGTGTGAAGATCAGAGCACGTAGGAAGATTGCCAACAGATATTGAGCTGAAACTTTTTGTGAAGATAGCTTAAAGTCTCTTTAAGACATGAGAGTTTGAATAATATCAATCGGCCATGAATTGAGAGAGTTATGAAGATTCTACCGAGACTGGTCCCAGCTGTCTAGGCTGATCATCATGGAGGAACGATGGAGATGTATCTTGCGATTGGCAAGATCAAATGATCTGAAATTTTGTGAGAAGTTAGCCATGAGTTCAAGGAAGATGCGAAGCTTTGAATCGCTCGATTTGGAGTTGATATGAAGAAGTTACGGTTGCCAGAACATCCGATCACAGCACTGTCCCGAGAAGCCTTGTTGCCGAGTAACTGCTCTCTCCCAGTTGGCTAGCCACAGCGGGCATCACCTTGGCCTCACCCTGTACCAGCCACAAGTTTCTAGAAGTCTCCCAGTGGGCATCACAGCGGCCAAAACTGCTCATTCACACGCCAGTGCTCCACAGCGGCCTCTCACAGCGGGCATTGGCCGGCATGAGCACTTAGTTTGCAGAGTTGACCAAATTAAAGGGTCTTTGACCACCACTTAGTATAAATAGATTTCTTATGCTAAACCTAAGAGATTAAGCTTTCTTCTATCATTCTAAGAACCACTAAACACTTTGTAATCCTTTCTTTGAGTTTTATGATTTTGAGTTTTAAGTATTGATTAATCATTTATTAATCTCATATCATTATGCTTAATGAAATCATATATTTGTTTAGTTGTTTCATTAGTTATGTGTGAGTAGTTTCATTGTTGGATCTTGAGAATGGTAGATCTAGGGATTTAGATGAATGATTAGTGATAGATTAGGTTGGGTAATCTTTAGATCCTTAAGATTAGTGATGTTAGTGCATGTTTAGAATTAGATTTCTAAGCATTGATCATAGGAATCTCTAGTACCCGGAAGGTGTTCGATGAAATTCCCGAATGAACTATTTTCTTGGCTTTTCATCTCTAGCCATTGGAAAATGATGTTAGAGTGATTAGAGGTATTTGGGACTTGTTATTAATGCTCATTGGTTAGTTAAATTCGCAATCGGGAGATTAGTGGAATTTGGTGATTAGTGAAGTGATTAAGACTAAGGGATTAGCTTAGTCATCTTTAGTGTTCCCTAGCCAAGGTTTGTGCTTAGTTCATTGCCCAAACATCCATCATTAGCCTAGTAATCTATTGTGGATGTCAAAATCCGCAATCAAGAATTTGTAGGGTTTCTTAAGGGATTCGTCAACTTTCGCGGGAAAAACTCAAGAACGAGAGGTTGAAAGTCAGAACTTTATTCGTCAGCAAAGTTGCCGGTAGTTGCGAGTAAAAGATTTCTGTCCCCCATTCTGACGAATTGAGAGGGTATTTATACAAGAGTACAAGAGCCTTAAGTCGGCCTAAAATATAGGAGAATCTTAGAAAAAAGGAAAGATTGCTAAGTAGCGTATATTCTCTGGAAAGTTCCAGAATCTTCTCCTGAAGCTAAGTCGGCAAGATAGGCCTCGTGGATGTTTCCGTTCAGATGGGCTTGATCCACGGGCCGTAGTAAAGGAGTCAGTATCCCTCTTGACTTCTTAGTCCAGGAGAAAATGTTTAAGTGTTCCGATAAGTTCTCGGTGTGATAGACTCGTCGTCTTGTTAAGGTCTTGTGCTCTTGTTGTCTTGTTAGGGGCATGAGTCCTCGTAGTCTTGGAGAGTAGCCTTTAGGCGTCAAGGAATGAAGAGTCCTCGGCGTTAAACTTGATAACACCTCTTGGCATCTAAGTTCGAACAGCCTTCGGCGCTACGGTAGTGATAGTCGTCGGCTTCTTGATTGGAAGAGTAGCTATCGGCCTTGAGAAAAGGCCTTGAGCCATCGGCCTCAATGTTAGATGGCAAGCCATCGGCCTCAGGATGTGTCATACCCATCGGTCTCAAGCCTAGAGGTGGCTATCGGCCTCAAGCCTTGTCGTGAGCCATCGGCTCAATGCCTTGGCCAAGAGCCATCGGCCTCACCATTTGAGAAAGACCCATCGGCCTCTACATTGCTTGGAAGCCATCGGCCTTAGTGTACGGTGAAGATGATGTCGGCCTTAGGAGATGGTTGCGAGCCATCGGCTCAAAGGAGTGGTCTTGGGCCGTCCGCCCCAAGACACAGCTAGAGGCCGTCGGCCTCAAGCTTTGGCCAAAGAAGCCGACGGCATGAGGTGATGAGGTGCCCTCGGCACCAAGTCCTGAGGTCCCTTGACAAGATGAGTACTCGACGTCTTCCAGCCTTCAGTCTGAAAGACATGCCTTCAGTTCTTCGCGACTACAGACGTCTTCGGGAAGTCCATAGGCGTTAAGCTTCGGTCTCGTGATGGGTGATAGTTCTTCAGTTTCTTACTTAGTCGTTTTCCGGTAAGCTGAGTCATCGTTGACTTTCGTCCGTTGACCGTTGACCGTTGACTTTCAACGGTGGGAGATTTTATACCCCAACATCTATTTTCTTAGATCATGAGGTCTTTGTTTAGTTTGAGTTACTATTGTTCTTGCTTTTCATTCTAGTTTTGCATTTTCATTTCTCATTTTAGAAACCTCAAAAACAAACTTCGATTAGCATTACCTTAACATAGCATCTCGCATTTCTAGTGCTTTAAATCCTAAACTCCTTGTGGATTCGATCCTTAAGTTATACTAGGATGACTTAAGTGTGTCCTTAGTATTCTAAGGTAATTGGTTGTATAATCATCAATTTTATACACATCAATAAGTCATAAGAAACTCCACTTAGTATGAGGCCTTTTGGGAAGGAACCCAATAAGAAAACCGTGCGGGCTTTTCTCCACCTGAGCCCAAAGCGGACAATATCATACTAATCGGGAGTTTGGACGGGTTAGGAAAGCTCTACAATACGATCTAGTCGCTGTATTTCCTTCTGGTAGTATCTCCGATATAAGATCCAAACACTGATCCACACAATTTTCAGACATTTCATTTGACGCCTTAATGTTCATCATCCTAGACGCTACAGACAATCTAGAGTGACCTCCACGACAACCATCGTACAAAGGATTGTTTGTGGCTTCTAACATATCATAATTTTTTTGGCTCTCTGCGTTAGGTCTTTCGTTTTGATCATGATAACCTTCGTCATCCTGATATATATTACCAGGATTCATGGTTTCACAAAACGCATCATTCACCATCTATACGTATCTTTCTCCTTCCCCTCCTGACACTACATCTTCTTCATAATTTGCATTATAGCTACTACCACCGAAATTAATATTACCATTTCTTGTTCCTTCATCCATATTTAGTTCTTCCCCGTGGTTGAACCAAATATAGTAACCAGACATAAATCATTTACCATAAAGATGGTTTGAAACTTTACGGCCGGGCAGACGAACGCCATTTTTACACTAAATACAAGGACAGTAAATCTTACCTTTATTATCCATTGCAAATGCTTGGTTACCCGCGAACTCTAAGAAACTTTCCTCCCCAGCTATGAACTCATCCGTAAAATTGTCCGTATGTGGATCAATTCTATTGTACATCCACGATCGAGCCAAGACCCATAAACTATAATCCGTCATCTTTTTTTTCTTAATGATTCTTTTTTCTAACGTTTATATTTGAGAGGGAGTACTGAAATGAGGAGCTCGGTGGTGGTATGTATAGGAAAATATTGTTACCGAATTGTAACCACATTCCAACGAAATTGCTACTAATTTGCGACTACATATGTAGTCACAAATAGTTAGGTACACCTACCACACCATTTTAAACGTGCCTCACCTACTTAAAATATGACTAATTTCCGACTTCATAATTAGTTGCAAAATCGTTACCCAAAATACCCACTGAATTGCGCATTTAGGATTGATAAGCGAGACACAATTTAGTTACAATAAACCTACAAATTTGCGACTACGTCTTTCCAGCTACACATTTAGTTACAAAGTGGTCGAAAATTTTGCGACCACTTGCTAACTATATCTCTTCGTTGCAAAGCAGTAGTACTTTGGTTTCAATTTTGCGACCAAATTTCAACTTTTTGTTTTGGTCTGATTTTACCAACGAAAAAGCGACGACCGGTTATGCGGTCTCAATGAGGTCGCAGTGTAGTCGCAATTTCGTGACATTTTTTTGCGACTACGTTTCGTGGTCACAATTTGCAGTCACAATCCGTCTGTTTTCTTGTAGTGAATTTGTCTAATGACAACAAGATTACGAACAAACCAACGTACTACTTAGATATATTATATAAATCAAACCTTAGGAAATATAGAAAAGGGATGAATGATTGAATAATTAAAATGAAACTTCTATTGCTGATGGGGATGATGGATCATAACAAAAATGTCAACGTGCATATATCAATAACAATAAGGCACGTTCTGTTATCGTCTGACCAAGGTCGAAATAATTAATTAAACAAATGTGATGATCTTATGGTCAGGCTTTTTTCAAGTGGGATTATATAAAACTGAAGAAGAGGACAGGTTCTGATTTCTCATCCTAAGCTACAATTTAAACATTTAAATTGAACATTTACAAAGTTTGTTTGACCGCTTCCGGTTAATTATTTGTTCCATCTTAGACTGTTACATATTTCTGCCAGTTGTATCAGGAAAATATATTAGCTCGCTTTCTATTTACAGATGACCTTTCCTAGAGTTGACATTGCCAAACTTTTAATAACCTGCAGTGCTCATAAGAGATGCTCCTGATATATGACTTTATAATGTTTCAAAACTTTAATTTTTGGTTGTTGTTAAGTTTTCGTTTGGTTGAGAACTGAAAAGTAGTCGACAATGAATACTCCCAGCATGCTTCTGCTTTTGGCTTTTGCTACTTTCTCCATTTTACATCTTGCTAAGTCTCAGAGTCAACAAGGTATTTTTACTGTCTGTCTGGTTTTTCCATTTTCTTTTGTCTAATATTTTGGATATATGAAATTTGAAATTTCTCAAGGATTCTGGTTTTTTGATATATCCGTTTTTACCAGGATTTATCAGTTTGGATTGTGGATTACCTCCTAACGAATCCCCTTACAACGAAGCATTGACCAATTTAACATACACATCTGATGCTGATTTCATCCACGGAGGAAAAACTGGTAATATCCAAAATAACTTAGAGTCAAACTTTATCCCCAAGCCATACAAGGTTTTGAGGTATTTTCCAGATGGAAAGAGAAACTGTTATAGTCTTAAGGTCACGCAAGACACAAAATATTTGATCAGGACGTTCTTTATATACGGCAACTACGATGGTCTTAATATTCCTCCAAGATTCGACCTATATCTTGGTCCGAATATTTGGACAACCTTAGATCTTAGAGATTCGAGTTTAACGGCCGAAGAGATCTTGTACACCACCAGGACCAACAGTTTAGATATATGTCTTGTCAAGACGGGGACAAGTAACCCAGTGATATCAGCCATAGAATTAAGACCCTTGCAGTATGATACTTATGTTACTCGAGCCGGTTCTTCGAAGAGTGTAGTGCGCTTCTACTTCGCCAATTCAAACAAACTTGTTAGGTATGTCAGGATAATGTATTAAAGACTACTTCCCTTCTATACATAGATTTATAAAACCATATGATTTGTTTATTAGAGATAAACTGTGGAGCAAGATGTTGGGTGTTAAGATCTCATATCTAAAATTACAAGAGATATATAAAGTAATATATACGAGAAATGAACCAATTTGTTCCCTCGCAATTTTTATGAGCTAGTAGTTCAAGAAACTTAGCATCTTTTTATAATATTTTACTGTGGCAGTTATCCCAAAGATTTGTATGATCGTATTTGGTTTCCTTACTTCCTACCGGAATGGACTCAAATAAACACAACCCTCAACGTAAGGGATTCTTCCCATGGCTATGCTCCGCCACGAGATGTGATTACGACAGCTGCCATACCCACAAACGCCAGTGAGCCATTTACCTTCACCTGGGATTTGGAAACCTCTGATGATGAAACCTATGCTTACCTTTACTTCGCCGATATCCAACAAGTTCGGGCCAATGACACTAGGGAATTCAAAATTGTGGCTAATGGTGATGTTGATTATGATTCTTACAGCCCTAAGAAATTTGAAGCAGAGACTTTATTCAACCGTGCATCGCTTAAATGCGGCGGAGGGATATGTCGTGTGCAGCTGTCCAAAACGCTCAAGTCGACTCTACCGCCCCTAATGAATGCTATAGAAATTTTTACCGTCATACATTTTCCACAGTCAGAGACGAGCACAGATGATGGTATGTAGCCATGTAGCTTTCAACAAATAAGTTCTTACATATGTTAACTTCTTTATTTTCTTCGTATACTTTTACCAGTCATTGCTATCAAGAACATTCAATCTACTTATCAGCTGAGTAGAAACAACTGGCAGGGCGATCCATGTGTCCCTAAACAATTCTCGTGGACTGGGTTAAGCTGCAACATTGTCGATACTTCCACACCACCAAGAATCATAACATTGTAAGAACAAATCAAATTAAAAAGTGTCTATTCAAATAAAATATGTACATTTATGTGATATGTCTCCCATTGCTGCAAGCAGAGATTTATCTTCTAGTGGATTAAGTGGAGTTATACCGCCTAGCATACACAATTTAAGTCAGCTTCAAGAATTGTATGTATCTTCATGATTGAAATAAAAGGAGTTTTATCCGTTTTTTGTTCAAAAAATTTTATGGGCAAATTGTAGGGATTTATCGAAAAACAACTTGACTGGTGAAGTGCCTGAATTTCTTGCCAAGATGAAATGGTTATTGGTTATGTAAGTTATCAAGAAAATATTTTGTGCTCTCTACATTAGTTTCTAATAATTTTTTCACATCCACAGAAACTTAAGTGGAAACAATCTTAAAGGTCCGGTTCCTCAAGCCCTTCTAGAAAGAGAAGAAAAGGATGGATTAAAGCTATAGTAAGATTCTGTTTTGGCTTGCCTTATTTTTGATTATTACCCACTTGTGATTTATAATTTGTATTCAGTAATGTTTTAATGTTTTTATTTAGTGTTGATGCAAATATAAAGCAACCAAAATTGAGATCCAACTCCACCATCCTGGCAATTGTTGTGTCTCTTGTTTGTGTGGCCATTCTCATAATTGTATTAATTCTCATCTTCATTTATAGAAAGAGAAAGCCATCTACTCGCAAAGGTATTTAAAAGAAATTTATGATGTACATATCAAATACAAAAATCTCATGGAATCATGTCATTATTTCTGCAGTTATACGTCCATCCCTCGAAATGAAAAATAGAAGATTTACTTATTCAGAAGTCAGGGAAATGACTAATAACTTTCAAGTTGTTCTTGGTAAAGGAGGCTTCGGCGTTGTTTGTCATGGATTTTTAAACAATGAACAAGTAGCTGTCAAAGTTCTCTCTCAATCATCAACTCAAGGCTACAAAGAATTTAAAACAGAGGTACTCGGTTACACTGCAATCTAATTTTGGAAAATCATGTGCTCATGAAATACATATTGATGACTGTTAGGTCGAACTACTTCTAAGAGTTCACCACGTAAATTTGGTTAGCCTCATTGGATATTGTGATGAAGGAAACGATTTGGCTCTCATATACGAGTTCATGGAAAATGGAAACTTAAAGGAACATCTCTCCGGTAAACTATCAGATTATTTCAAATTCAAAGGGTTTTAAAGGTTCCAAACTTTTTTTCACCTTATGTTGAATTTTGGCAGGAAAACGTGGAGGCTCTAATTTGAACTGGTCACGCAGACTTAAAATAGCTATCCAGTCTGCGCTAGGTCTTTATAAATTTTAGTTTTACTAAACAAAGTTTTGTTCACACAAATTAGCATACCTTGTAAAGTTCATCATTATAATATAATTAATATATAAAGGTTTTTCTATGTACTAGGAATTGAGTATTTGCATATTGGATGTAAGCCCCCGATGGTTCATAGAGATGTGAAGAGTACCAATATATTGTTAGGTCGACATTTTGAAGCTAAACTTGCCGACTTTGGGCTTTCCAGATCTTTCCTAGTTGGGAGTAACACTCATGTATCAACAAATGTTGCCGGAACTCTTGGATACCTTGATCCTGAGTAAGTGTGGACATCAACATTTAAATACGTATGCTTTCTTTCTCACTAAATTAAAAAGGAAAATTCAAACATCTTTAAGTATTTTTCTTGTAGATACTACCAAAAGAATTGGCTAACGGAGAAGAGTGATGTTTATAGCTTTGGGATTGTGTTACTTGAAATTATCACTGGCCAACCTGTGATTGAACAATCTCGTGAAAAGTCTTACATAGTAGAATGGGCCAAGTCTATGCTTGCAAACGGTGATATCGAAAGTATTATGGATCCGAATCTCCATCAAGAATATGACACAGGTTCATCTTGGAAAGCTCTTGAATTAGCAATGTCATGCATTAACCCTTCTTCCACAGAGAGGCCAAACATGACTCGAGTTGCTCATGAACTAAATGAGTGTCTGGAAATATATGAAACCTTTTGTAAAAGAAGGAACCTAGAAGGAAATTCAACAACTTCCACGGGACATAGCATAACATCCATCACTGACATTCCTTCAGCTCGTTAATCTTAATTTACATCTATATATTTTTCTTTGAAAGAAACTCTCCACACGTTGTATATAAGTCTGTAATGTGAATATATGGAAAGTACTCCTATTTTAATTACTTTCATAAATGTGTGATAAATTTGTCGATGCGCACCTTACCAAGAGTTTAGCAAGGATGTTCGCCCAACTACACAAATATTTTAGTGGTTACAGTTGAGTATCTATTGTTATCGCTTGATCTTATTTACATATATTGTGTAGTTTATAGATAGATATAAACTACAGGAATGAATCTTTATAAACTCTACAAAAGTTTGTGAATATCGTATACAATTGGCTCAAAGATGAAACTTCCTGAGATAAAAAAAATGCTGTCTTGGCATCTATCTCAAGTGTGGAAGAATTGGAATGAAAGGGGCTCCACTGAAACAACCCATTATCTACCCGATTTGGTTCTTAAGACGAGTGGCAACTTCTGCCAAGAACAAAGTTTCATGCTATTAATGTACTTTATTAAAATTAAATAAATCTAGCCTCGTAGAGACTTTTCATGAAGGACTAGGTGATCTCCCTGTGCTAAGCACTGAAATAATTTATTTTTGGAAATTTTTTCGTATAACGAAAAACTTGGAAAATTAGATAAAAAATTGGAAAATTAGATAAGTAACAAAGACATCTATATGTGGAAAATGTTGCTCATTAAATCTATGGTTTTCTGTAAATTTTTGAATTTTGAATTTTTATTTTCGTCGAGCAAAATGCAATCTTACAATTTTAGGAAACTTTTTGGAAAAACCAAAAAATTGGAGAATTATATAAATAACATAAACATCTCTATTTGGGAAAATCTTAACCACTAAATCTATTGTTTTTTGTTAGTTTTTGAATTTCCATTTTTTTTTGTTATCGAGCGAAATACAACCTTATTATTTTTGGAAACTTTTTCGTATAACAAAGTATTTTGGAAAATTAGATAAGTAACAAAAACATCCCTATGTGGAAAAATCTTGACTATTAAATCTATGGTTTTTTTTTAAGTTTTTGAATTTCGAATTTTTATATTCATCGAGCATATGAAACCTTACTATTGTAGGAAACCTTTTCAAAAAACAAAAAAAAAATGAAAAATTATACAAGTAATAAAAACAACCCTATGTGGAAAATCTTGTCCATTAAATTAAATAATTAACAAAAAAATCTCTATTTGGGAAAATCTTGACCATTAAATCTATTCTTTTTTTTTTAGTTTTTGAATTTTCAATTTTTTTTTTTATCGAGCAAAACACAACCTTACTATTTATGGAAACTTTTTGTATAAAAAAAATTAGAAAATTATATAAGTAACAAAAACATCTCTATTTGGAAAATTCTTGACCATTATATATATGGTTTTTTGTTAGTTTTTGAATTTCCAATTTTTTTGTTATCGAGTAAAATACAACCTTACTATTTAAAAAAATTATATAAGTAACAAAAATATTTCTATTTGGGAAAATTTTGACCATTATATCCATGGTTTTTTGTAAGTTTTTGAATTTCCAATTTTTATTTTCATCGAACAAATTGGGACCTTACTATTTTAGGAAAATTTTTCGTAAAACCAAAAAAATTCTTTATTTGGAAAAATATTAACCATTAGATCTATTAGTTTTTTTTAGTTTTTGAATTTCCAATTTTTTTCTTATCTGGAAACTTTTCGTATAAAAAAAAATTAGAAAATTAGATAAAAAAACAAAACATCTCTATGTGGGAAAATCTTGCCCATTACATCTATGATTTTTTGTAAGTTTTTGAATTTATAATTTATATTTTCATCGAGCAAAATGAAACGTTACTATTTTAGGAAAGTTTTTGGTAAAACAAAAAAAATTGGAAAATTATATAAGTAACATAAGCAACTTTATTTTAGAAAATCTTGACTATTACATCTATTTTTTTTTGTTAGTTTTTTGAATTTCCAATTTTTTTTTTATCTAGAAAAATACAACCTTACTATTTTAGTATTTTTAGAAATTTTTCGTAAAACAAAAAAAAATTAGAAAATTAGATAAGTAACAAAAACATCTCTATGTGGAAAAATCTTACCCATTACATCTATGGTTTTTTTTAAGTTTTCGAATTTCCAATTTTTCTTTTTATCGTGCAAAATGCAACTTACTATTTTAGGAAACTTTTTCGTAAAACAAAAAAAATTGGAAAATTATATAAGTAACAAAAACATCTCTATTTGGGAAAATCTTGAAAATGAAAACTTATGTTTTTTGTTAGTTTTCGAATTTCTAATTTTTTGTTATCGAGAAAAATATAACCTTATTATTTTTGGAAACTTTTTCATATAACGAAAAATTGGAAAATTAGATAAGTAACCAAAACATCTCTATGTGGGAAAATCTTGCCCATTAAATATATGGTTTTTTGTAATTTTTTGAATTTTCCATTTTTATTTTCATCGAGCAAAATGCAACCTTATTATTTTAGGAAACCTTTTGGTAAAACCAAAAAAATTGGATAATTATATAAGTAACAAAAAACATCTCTATTTGGGAAAATCTTGACAGTTAAATCTAATGTTTTTTTATTAGTTTTTGAATTTCCAATTTATTTGTTATCAAGCAAAAATACAACCTTACAATTTTTGGAAACTTTTCGTATAACAAAAAAAATTTGAAAATTAGATTAGTAACAAAAACATCTCTATGGGGGAAAATATTTTCCATTAAATATATAGTTTTTTATACGTTTTTGAATTTCCAATTTTTATTTCCATCGAGCAAAATGCAACCTTACTATTTTAGGAAACTTTTTGGTTAAACCAAAAAAATTGGAAATTTATATAAGTAACATAATCATCTCTATTTTGGAAAATCTTGACCATTAGATCTATTGTTTTTTTATAGTTTTTGAATTTCCAATTTTTTTTTTTGTTATCGAGCAAAATACAACCTTATTATTTTTGGACACTTTTTCGTATAACAAAATTTTTTATAAAATTAGATAAGTTCTAAAACATCTCTATGTGCAAAAATGTTGACCATTATATCTATGGTTTTTCAGTAAGTTTTCAAATTTTCAATTTTTATTTTTATCGAGCAAAATACAACCATACTATTTTAGGAAAATTTTTGGTAAAAAAAAAAAAAATTGGAAAATTATATAAGTAACAAAGACATGTCTTTGTGGGAAAATCTTGACCTTTAGATTTAGATCTATGGTTTTTTTTTGTTAATTTTTGAATTTCCAATTTTTATCGTCATCGAGAAAAAAAACCCCTTACTATTTTTAAGAAAAATTTTGTTTAGGCAAAAAAATTGGAAAATATGATAAGTAACAAAACATCTTTCTGTAGCAAACTCTTGCCCATTAGATCTAGAGTTTTTTGTTAGTTTTAAGGTATCCGTTTTGTTTTTTTGTTATTGAGCAAAAAACCTCCTTGCTATTTTGGAAAAGAAATTTGTATAACAAAAAAAAAAAAAATGGAATATCAAATAATAAACAAAATTTCTTTATGTGAGAAAATCTTAACCATTAGATCTATATTTTTTGTTAGTCGAGCTCAATTAATTAAACTAAAAATCCTCAAAAAAAAAAAAAAAAAGGAGAAGCTGAAAACTTAGCTCAAAAAGCCTCTCTTTTAATAAATAGAGGATTCTAGATTATTAAAATATAAAACTTTCCTTTTACAATTCAGCAGAAGTCAAATCTACTAGGTTACTGCCCGCGCCATGCGCGGGTTCAATGTGATATTAATAAATTTAT
>OVAF01003434.1:0-12342 GCA_900406245.1 Odontarrhena argentea
AAAAAAAAAAAAAATCTTTGCTCGCTATGTCAACTTCTATCTAAAGCCGAACTCATCCTCTTGTGCTTTCTCTATGATCGACTTCTAACTCTAAAGGTGCGGAGCTTTGGGTCATGAAGATACCAATTGTCATGATCCTCCAACTTATCCTAAGTCACCCTTAGTAGGCCACCCGGTGCCTATGCCTCATCAAGATGAGCAAAATGATAATGAACTTATGGATGAGAATTAGGGTGCTACAACGTTACGCCATCTCGAAGTCCAAGCTGGAAAACTACCCTGTGGCATTTTGATAAAGAACCTGAAGGAACTAGAGCAATCCCCTTCAACTAGCTAAACATGTTCGAGATACGCTTTCTCATACTTCACCGGAGCTAAACTCAGGTAGACATGAAAGGTCCTTCTAAAATAATAATGCCCCATTAACCATCCGTGAGATAGTGATATGTAGTGTTTTATGCATGTTTTAGGACTTATTATGATTAGGTTGTAATAGTGTTGCATTTCATCATAGTTTGTTAATCATTTGGTGACATTTTGCATATTAGCTCATTTTAGATCATTTGTTTTGTATAGTTGTATTTTGCATCTACATTTGCATATTTTAGGTACCATTTGAAAAAATGAGTATAATGGTACTCTTAAAGACATAGAGAAGATCCTAGAAATCAAGTTTTAAAATTTAACGGTTATCCGTTGGTCCACTGTCCATTTAGGATTTTATCCGCTAGACCTGCAGTTTGTAAATGGCCAACCTATGAGACCCGCATTTATTTGGATTCACATTATTAAACCTAAACTTTTTCATGGTGGGATGAGTTGGGTCCGACCCTTAGATTTCAACGCATTTTGAGAGCTCTCCTTGATATCTATGCTAACATTTTCTCAATCCAATTGGACTATTTTGTACTTACCGTATATTGCTCTACTTTTTTCAACAATACTTGATTCATTTTTTTAAAACCGACTCTCTTTTTTCTTTCATAAGAAAAAAAAACCAAAAAAACATATCATTTTTTATCTAAAATACCATTTTAATGTTTTAAATATTTTATAATGTTTACGACAAAAAATAAATATTTTATAATATTTTATAGGATTTTAGGGTTTATGATTGGTCAAAATTTTTAAAAAAAATATTTTCTAAAAAATTGGGAATTCGGTAGAATAAATATGCAATAAAGACATTATTTAAAATCTCACCAAAATAAAACTGCGATTTTTGTTTCTCTTTATTTATTCCTTACCTTGAGAAATAAAACCAAGAGAAAACACAAATTATCCAATATATTAATAACTCTGCGTAATTTTCGGGTTTTAGAGTTTGGGAAAAACAGAGGGACAATATCGACAAAGAAAAGAAATGAAAGAGAAAGCTTCCAAGAAATTTGTATGAAGCTTGAGAGCTAATTTCTCGGGAAAAAAAACAAAAAGAAAAGTTGAAAAGTTGAAAAGTTTTTATTCTTCGGTCTCTCTGGTCAAAATATCGGTTGGGTTGAGCGCACCAACGACAATCGCATTAAGCTTTTTGGATCTGGCAGCAACAATCATTAGCACCAACTCCTCTTCCCTTTTGTGCTGTCTCTCCAAACGCGTATTTGATCTGTAGCCATTGTTTTGAAGCTTTATTGAATTGGTCATTGCCTTGAAGTCAGCACCACATTCTTGAATCTCGATCAGGGTTGTTGAGTTTTTGTGTTCAAGTTTCGATCTTGATCGAATTTTCACCTAAAGGGTCTGCATTTGAAAATTTGATATTTGTCGTCCATTCAAAAAGCCTTAGCCTTTAATCTGATGAAATGAGAAGCAATAGATATGCTTGGAATGATTCGAGGAGGAATGGGTGATCAGAATTGGGCTCGTTTAGTTTTCTGGGTGGTTCTGCTTTCTGGGTTCTTTGCAGTAACCTTGGAAGATAGTAATTTGGAAAAAGATGAGACTTTTCTTGGTCAATTCATGGCTCCGTCAACAAGAAAGGTCCATGAGCAAACGGTAAAGATTGTCACTTTTTTGCTTTTCAGGCTCGTTTAAGTCTTTCAACTGTTATAAGGTTTATCTGTTAGATTTGAAATTGTATAAGCTAGGAGATTTTGTAACTATGTAGTAAATACTCTAAGGCGAGAACTAAGAGACGTAACTTGTGTTCCCTACAAGAATCTAGATTGTCTGAAAAAGAGAACTAAGACCATTATATAATCCTTCTATCGTGCCCTGCTGTATAAAGTCTATGGTTCTTGAATTTGTGTCAGTCGTGTAATATTCTTAACTGACGCTTTAATCAGTAAAGTAATAATCAGAGGGCATCTATATGTTTCTGTAGTTTTTGGTTCAAGCTTGTTCTTATCTTGGTTGATGTCTTAGTATGAAGACTTTTTTTGTGGTCTGTTTGTATCAATTTGAACAATGGCCTAGTTTTGTAGTGGTGACTATCTCTTCTAAAAGAATTTTAAGCTTGACTTCCGGATTTGGATTTGCATTCTCCTCTCATGCTTGGATTTATAGTTGGTTCTCTCTAAGTTAATGCTATCCTTTTCATCGTTTTTCCTTTTTGTAGCTTCTAAAGTTGTTTGTCTTGTCTTTTGTACAATGCTTGACAGATAGATACATCATGGGTGCAGCACTGTTGGCAAGATTTAGATTGTGTGAAGGAGACTATTGCAGTATTCAGTTTATGTTTTTCAGGATCAAAGGATAGTAGGGAACCATTTGGTTTGAAGTATTTCCATCTGAAGCAGACTCTTCTTGATTGTATCCAAGAAAAAGGAAAGTTGAATGGTCAGAACCTCAAGTATCTTCAGCTCTTATCATCTAAGCTTTATACCCCAAGGAGGAATCTAGCTTCTACACCTGGATCTGCTCGCTCTCCTTCCCCTTCCCCATCCCCTCCTCCTAAGCGTCGGAGCCCACCATCTCAATCAAGATCTCCATCTCCACGCAATTCTTTTTTTCCACCATCGAGATCTCCCCCTCCTACTCCTGCTAAAAAAAAGAGTTCTAAAAATTCAACTTCTGCACCCATTTCACCAGCAAAGAAAAAAGAGGACCATCAGAAAACAATCATCATCGCGGTCGTTGCGACTGCAGTTTCTACGTTTATGTTAGCTGCATTGTTCTTCTTGTGTTGCACCAGGGTTTGTGGAAATGGTTCAGGACGCAAGAAAAACGATGAGAGGCCCCTTCTCAGTTTAAGCAGTAACGAGTACTCCGTTGGTAATAATATTTTTTTACTGTAGCATTGATATAGGAGACAATTTCTTCAAACTAGAAAGAGTAAATTACTTTTGTCTTTGCAGGTTCCTCCATCAACTATGGTGGATCTGCCAAAGGAGAAAAAATGGGTCATCAGTCCTTTAATATTTACTCAAACTCAGGAAAAATGACGCCTTTCGATAGAAGTAATTCTGACACTTCAGAAACGTTAGAAGAAATTATGTCACGAGAAGAAATGCGTAATAATGGTATTACCAATCATGGGCTTCCCCCTTTGAAGCCTCCACCTGGAAGAACAGCTTCTGCACTATCAGGGAAGCCTTTTTCTGGAAAAGTGGAGCCTCTTCCACCAGAACCTCCCAAATTTCTTAAGGTCTCCTCAAATAAGGCTTCTGCTGTGCCTGTGCCAGCACCAGCGCCACCGCCAGTGCCAGCACCGCCAATGCCATCTTCTGCTGGTCCTCCACGACCACCTCCTCCTGCTCCTCCACCTGGTGCTGGTGGACCTAGGCCCCCTCCTCCTCCTGGACTAAAAGGACCACGCCCACCTCCACCAATGAGTCTAGGCCCGAAAGCTCCCCGACCAACGTCTGGGCCAGCAATATCATCAGATGATGATGATGCTCCCAAAACAAAGCTGAAGCCTTTTTTCTGGGATAAAGTGCAAGCCAACCCAGAGCATTCAATGGTTTGGAATGATATAAGATCAGGATCCTTCCAGTAAGTCATATACCGTTGGAGTTGTTAGCTCCTTTTTTGTCTCTTGAAACTCCGTTACTGTATATAACTTATTTTTATGCTTTTCCAGGTTCAATGAAGAGATGATAGAGTCGTTATTTGGATATGCAGCTGCGGACAAGAACAAAAATGAAAAGAAGGGAGCCTCTGGACAAGCTGCTGTACCTCAGTTTGTTCAGATTCTTGAACCAAAGAAAGGACAAAATCTGTCTATTCTCTTGCGTGCTTTGAATGCGACAACGGAAGAAGTGTGTGATGCACTTCGCGAAGGTAAGCCTTCTTTTCTTTCGTTTCTCCAATGTGGAATAAAACGAACTTAATTTCAGAAGACATTTCCCAATTTGTTCTAACATAATCTTTGCTGAATCAGGAAATGAACTACCTGTAGAATTTATTCAGACTCTGTTAAAGATGGCACCAACACCAGAAGAAGAACTAAAGCTTAGATTGTACTGTGGTGAAATAGCTCAACTGGGAACTGCTGAACGATTTCTAAAAGCAGTTGTTGATATTCCTTTCGCATTCAAGCGGCTAGAGGCACTATTATTTATGTGTACTCTCCATGAAGAAATGGCCTTTGTTAAAGAATCATTTAAGACATTGGAGGTATGCTTTTTAATCTTTAAGAAAAACTCTGTTCTCAAAAATCGGATAAAAGCTTCTTAGTGTTTCTCAAGATTTTGTTTTTTTTTGTTTTTGGATCTTTGTTCTTTTTCTTGTTGACACTAAACTTTATCTTGCTTCTTCTCTGACCTTTATGCATTTTTTTGGTGTATTTGGAAGGTTGCCTGTAATGAACTTAGGGGAAGTAGGTTGTTCCTGAAGCTTCTAGAGGCGGTTCTTAAGACCGGAAACCGAATGAACGATGGTACATTTAGGGGTGGTGCTCAAGCTTTCAAGCTGGACACTCTTTTGAAATTAGCAGACGTGAAGGGAACTGATGGAAAAACAACCCTTCTTCATTTCGTTGTTCAAGAGATAATTAGGTCTGAAGGTGTGAGGGCGGCTCGTACTATCAGAGAGAGCCAAAGCTTCTCCAGTGTCAAAACTGAGGATCTACTGGTAGAGGACACCTCTCAAGAGACAGAAGAGAATTACCGCAATCTTGGACTTCAGAAGGTTTCGGGATTGACCAATGAGCTTGAAAATGTGAAGAAATCCGCTAACATTGATGCTGACAGTTTAACAGGGACTGTTCTAAAAATGGGTCACGCTTTGTCGAAAGCTCGAGACTTTGTCAACTCTGAGATGAAGAGTTCAGGGGAGGAAAGTGGGTTTCGAGAAGCGCTTGAGGATTTCATTCAAAATGCTGAAGGGAGCATCATATCGATTCTCGGAGAAGAGAAGAGAATAATGGCTCTGGTGAAAAGTACAGGGGATTATTTCCATGGCAAAGCAGGAAAAGACGAAGGGTTGCGTTTGTTTGTGATCGTGCGTGATTTCTTGATAATCTTAGATAAGTCGTGCAAAGAAGTCAGAGAAGCACGGGGAAAACCTGTAAAGGTAGCTAGAAAACAGGGTTCAACAGCTTCAGCTTCCTCTGAAACTCCAAGGCAAGCTTCTTCAATAGATCCTAGGCAGAAGCTGTTTCCAGCTATTACAGAGAGACGCATGGATCAGTCTAGTTCAGATTCAGACTAAAAACGTACAAATGTTTGGTTTTCAATACACAGTTAGGACATAAATCTTCTGCGATTTTGTTGATAGCTTCTGATGATGTTGTCCTGGTGGGAAATGAACAGCACTAACTCGCAGAGATGTCAGGTTTAGTCATTAGATGCCCAATCATAAAAGAGCTTTTGAGGTGAAAGCTACGGAGGCGTTGATTCAGACTTCACTCTTTTTCAATTGTACTGAGTCTTACACATTTAGTTTTAGAGACACCTCATTTCTTCTTCTTTGGATTGTTGGCCATAGAAGAGTGTACCTTTTGTGTTTACTTTTGTAACATTATTACTATCAATCACGTTATATATTCATTTTGAATTGTCACAAAAGGAACCCAACTTTGCAAGTGCTAAAACTTCTTGCTGCAGAAAGAGAGAGACTGTATCATTCAATGAATTTGGATTGCATTAATACACATAATTGAATTAGAAAGAACACATTCTCGTTTTGTAAAATACCTTCATATATTCACACACAAACTGAAACAAGATGTCCAGAGAAAAAGAAAGAAACAAGGCCCCTAAGCAAATTTTAAATGCATAGAAAGAAAAAAACAAATGGTTCTAGCTAGATGGTTATTTGATCGGAGAAGCGAGAGAGTCGTGTGTCCTATGTCTTGTGTTAAAAGACCTAATCTTCCTGAGGCTTTGAGGGTCCAGACTTCTTGGGGAGAAGGAGATTGTGGATGTTAGGCATCACTCCTCCATTGGCAATAGTCACATCTCCAAGAAGCTTGCTTAGCTCCTCATCGTTTCTGACAGCGAGCTGAATGTGACGAGGAACAATACGTGTCTTCTTGTTGTCTCTTGCTGCGTTTCCAGCCAATTCAAGAACCTACACAGAACGACCAAGCATTCAGTTTCAACTCTAGAGATCCCAAAAAGTTAAAAGACACACCCAATTTTCTCAATTGCTAATACGATTTTGACAACTTTGAGACCAAACAGAAAAATTCAGCAAGTAGAGTAATCAAGAACGCTCGATTGGAAGACAAGTTCAGTATCAACGACCCAAAGATTGAGAATTAAAGAGCAATTTCTATAAGACAACTATAATTCTATAATTTCAAGAATCACTAAAGAAACAGTAATATAAGTACCGATTTAAACCAAATTGAGAATACATGAAAGAATTAAGTTTCCAATTACATCATACAGGATGAAATTCTCCAATTTAGCGTGTCATATTCGTAAATATATAAGAACCCTAAACTGGCGAAAAACCAAATCACGCCAAAACAGAGACGGAATAAGAAAATGAAAGATGAGGAAGAATATTATTATTAATCACCTCGGCGGCCAAATACTCAAGGACGGCGGCGAGATAAACCGGAGCACCAGCACCAACACGTTCGGCGTATTTTCCGGCTTTAAGGAATCGAGCGATACGACCCACCGGGAATTGAAGCCCAGCCTTGCTACTCCGTGATGTGGCTTTCTTCGCCGCACCCGATCCAAGAGTTTTCCCACGACCTGCCATTTTCTTTTCTACAAGATAGAATTTTCTGTGAAAAAGGAACCAAAAAAAAAATCGAAATTTCTCCTGACGAAACTAACAAGGTGATTAAAGGAGAGAGATAACGAATCTCGTGTGAGTTTATATTTGATTGATGATGAGTTATGGACCAATCAGAATAGAGTGCGCGGATCGATTGTTTTAAACCGTCGATTGATGGTAAATCAACGGGTGAGATCTGAGAGTTTTACTCCCACCGCTTGAGTTTTCTTTTGTTTGAACGAGGGAATTTCTAAATTCCAGACAAATTAAAACTCATTTTATTCCCGTTGGATACTTATTATGGATTTATGGGCTGAACTTCAGAATAAATGGCCCGTGTTTGGGCCGTTTTGGGAGATCCACTGTATGTATTTTTTTTTTATTTTTTTTTTTTAAATATCAACTCCAACTATCAATTAATATTTGATATATAAAAAGTGATATGAAATTATGAATAGTGATTATTTCATATGCTAATTAGGCTTGGGCAAAAACAACCGACCTGAAGATCCGACCCGAAAAAGTTTGGGTAGTACTCGGATTTCTTCAAATACCCGAACGGGTATGGTTGAAAAAATTTCAAGTATCTGATCGGTTTCGGATAATATTCGGAACCTGAAGAAGTACTCAAATATATGCAAAGTTCTATTATATCGCTGACGGACCAAGAACACCTTGAACGGGATGTCAATTGGACCGGATGTCAATGCTTGATTAGTTGCCGCATTACGAAATCCATTAAATTTCTTAACTTATAAGGTATAATAGAAACTAAAAAGCTTGTACAAAAATAGAACTTCAAATGTTTAAATACAAATAAAATCAAACGGAACAAATTTCTATTACCGAATCAATTAGAAACCGTGAGGATATCATGCGCGGAAAACAAGTTAAAAACGACATTGCTAAAGGACCAAGAACGTCAATGTTTATTTAGTTGTTTCATTTCAAAATCCATTAAGTGTCTTAATAATTAATAAGGTAAAACATAAATTCTTCCTATAACATTTAGATTTTTTTAAAACAAATAAAAAACCAAGTGGAGAAGATTTCGATTACCAAATTAATCATAAACTACGTGAACATCATGTGCGTAAAACAAATTATACATATCATTGCTAACAATCCAAATACGTTTTGGACAGGATGATCAAGTTCTCGAATCACTAATTAAATTTTTTTAATTAATATTAAATTTTCCAAAAAACTGAAAATATAAAAGATTTAAGGGAAATAAAAAATTGTAAAAAAGAAATCTGAACATATAAAAAGTTAATAAAATCATGAAAAATTTATGCTATTGAAAACTTTTTTAGAGCCTACATAAAAAAAAGATCTAAAATCACAAAGTTATACACTTATACCTGAAAATATGTTGGTAATATGATGTTGAGCTAAACACTTGAGGAGCTAGTCCAACCACTTGGATCTCTTTTATTTCAAGATTATCTAAAAACCATCATTAAAGATAAACATGCTTCAAGAATGGTTTAAGAGATAGAGAAATTCGAGCAGCTAAAAGGATACATAGATATTTCTCGAAGAAGTTCAAATGAAAGCTTGAGTATCAGAAAATAGATGGACTTGATATAATAGCTGCACTTGCTATAGCTACAACGTGGTTGATGATTAGTTAAGTGGGAACAATTTTTATCAAAATGATTAGATAAAGTGCTACAGAAGATAAAGCAACAAAAAACATTATTATCTTTCGCCTTAAAAGGAGGATATCTCCCGAGTGCAGGTGTAGCATTTGCAGAGGCTGAATCCATGTTGACACGAACTTGGTGCACCTCCAAAAGAAAATCAAGACAGTGCAAGCTCGATAGAGAAAGAAGAAAAACAGAAAAACCTAGATGGATGAAGGCATGTCAAGACTTTAATAAGCCAGATGAGTGCATTAGAACCCCAAAAAACTTGGCAAATCTATAAAATCAGAAGAACCGAAGTATTAAAGTGAAACGAGTTATGACCTGTCCACGATGCAGTAACACTTAAATATGCTCACCTCATCAACACAGAGACGAGACAGATCTTTAGCCAATTCAAGGACAATCTTTATCAACCCTTTCTCGGGAGATATAAGATAAGGTTGATAAATGATAACCATATACCTCCAAAACAACCAGTCCAATAATATCAAAGACATGATCCACCCAACAAGAGTTACTTAAGGATGTGCTACTTGACGAGAAGACAGGCTTACCATTATGATTGTACAATAAAAAACAAGGACGTACCTGTGCTGGTACGAAGTTGTAAGTGTATTTTGTCTCGATTCTTCCCTGGGCTCCTTTACTAAGTCTCTCTTGTAGAGAATGTCCTACAACACACCATGTCAAACATAATTATGAGAAGGTCGATCGAATGCCAGAAAGATACCATTGGCTAAATTGCATATATGCTCATACAGAAAGACTTACTTGCAGAAACTTGTTGATATTTATTGTTGATCTGCGAGATAAATGCCTTGCTTCTCAATGAGTTCTCCCTGCTCAATTCAGTTATTATGTGGTTGTCCATAGTAAATGTAGCAGA
The DNA here is from genome assembly GCA_900406245.1 of Odontarrhena argentea. NCBI lineage: Eukaryota > Viridiplantae > Streptophyta > Magnoliopsida > Brassicales > Brassicaceae > Odontarrhena > Odontarrhena argentea. The sequence goes on from OVAF01003434.1 coordinate 9,652, forward strand.
CATGTTACGAAATGGTCTGAGCCAATAATAACCATCACATACTCCCATAGGCTCAATGTTCTACTTACCACGACTTGATGACCAATTAAACTGTTTAGTACTGCAGACTTTCCAGCTCCCTGATTGAGTAAGCAAAGAGAGGGAACTTAGAAAGACACTAATTCAAGCAATTGAATGTGTTGATCATAAACGAATACAAGCAGATATTGAAGGAGAAGAATCTGACAAGCTCCAAATAATGAAATGCGTCCTAGCAAAAGCCTAGGTTCCTAGAGAAATCCTAAAACCCTAATCGAAATCCAGAAGATCCACTATAACGCGTCAAACATCCACACTCGAACACAACAAATATTCTCAAATTACACTACCACCGAACATAATCAACCAATTCGCGACATAATTGAACACCTACGGTAAAGGAATAAGATCAATATCATACAAACACAAAAATTCAAACAAGGAACTCTGTTTTCAACACATCTATCTCAGACACAAACCGTTATATACATATAATCAGGTTACGAATTTGAACTCAATCATGGATCGCTATTAAGTCAGGAGATTTCTAAACTTCAAAGAAACCTTACCCGGAACCGATTTCAATGTCGCAGATCTTTCTAACCGGAATCGAATTCAATGTCGCAGATCTTTAAAACCCTAACATGAAGGCATAATTAATTCACTGATGATTTGAGAGAAGTTAACGAAGAACGTATTTTGTACCTGATTGGAATCGATCGTCTGTTCATGGAGGATCTCTGCGAGAGAGAGACGAAAAAGAGCGTTTTGGGAGAGAGAGATGATTTGAAAATCGAATATATAGCTGACTTTTTTGTCCGTTTCATAAACGGCTATTTTTTTTTGTGATATCGGGCTTATTTATGGATTATAACAATATAAGGCCCATTAGAGCATATTGGAACGGTAGTTCACCATGTAATAATCCCCAAACATTATTTAACAAACATTTAACTACTTAAAAAACCTTTATTTTAGAGAACCAATCAGATTAGAGTGCACGGATCGATGGTTTTAAACCGTCGATTGATGGTTAGTCAACGGGTACGATCTGAGTTTTACTCCCACCGCTTGAGTTTTCTTTTGTTTGAACATGGAATTTTTATTCCCGTTGAATACGTATTATGGATTTATGGGCTGAACTTCAGCATAAATGGCTCGTGCTTGGGCCTAAACTGTGGTTTAGGGAGACCCACTGTACATGTTATAATCTCAGTGATTAGTGATACAAAATTAAATGAGAAAGAGAATAGTAATAAGGACAGTTGAACTACTAGTATACCACACTTGGATAGAGGAGGCACTATGAATTAAGAGAATCGGTAAATTGAGTAAATGTAATACTGTATACAGAGGTAGCTAGTTAGGTAATAGAGAATTAGAGATTGAAATTTAGGAAAGCAAGCACATGAATGTATTGAGGAGACTCGGTGAAGATTTATATCAGCCTCACCTAACATATACCATTTTTGTATTACTATCTTTATTTCAGAGACAGGTTTCCTTAAATACTCATTAACGCGTAATGCCAGTTTCCTTAAATACTCATTAACGCGTAATACAATGGTAAATCAAGTAAATGTAATATACAGAGGTAGGTAATAGAGAATTAAATTAAGAAAAGGAAGCACATGCACATGCATGAGCATAGTTTTTTTTTGTTTTTTTTTTGGTCACGCATGAGCATAGTTTGTTTTCAGCAATTTATCTATAAATAGAGAGAGGATTGGCTCATGAGACTCACAACTCACAACACTCGATAGTAAGAATTGTTGGTGTGTTTTGTAGAAAGATTTCAACGTTACATATATTCTTCTTTTTCTTTTTTATGGTTATGCGTGCAATTTATTACTGTATGAGATAATAGGCGAATTTATGTAGAAAAAATAAGATGTGTACGTAGTTTTTGATTAATGCTAATTTTTGTTTTCTTTTTCTTTCAGTTTGGCTTACGGCAAACGTTTAGGAAAACAGTTGTCAGTTGAAGGTACAATATACAATTATTATTTTTGAAACAATTAAATTTTAAATATATCCCAAATATCTTTTCTTAACATAGATTTTTTTTCACTTTGTTCGTCATATGTTATATTGACAGTTAACCATGAGAACTAGAACAGTTTATTTTCTCTTGTTGTTAATGATGGTGGTTCTTTCATCGAATGGACAACAAAATACAACAATGAAGGTTAATCTCAAAAGGAAAAAGGCAGATGTGAGGGATATCCAGTTTCATGTCAGCAAATTTGAAACAATGAAGAATGGTGTTGTGCTTACAAACAGTCAAGATGTCATTTATTACGGTGAAATTGGTATTGGTACACCAAACCAAAAGTTTCAAGTCGTGTTTGATACTGGGAGTTCAGATCTTTTGATTCCTAGTAAGAAATGGGATGAAAATGAAGNGATCTTTTGATTCCTAGTAAGAAATGGGATGAAAATGAAGAAATTAGAAAATATAACTCGAGTCAGTCAACAACTTATATAGAAAACGGTACGTCCTTTTTTCATCTTGTTCTTTTTCTTTAAGAGTGAATAAGATAATAATTATAATTTAAGTTTATATTTTACAGGAGAAGAGGTACAGATTATCTATGGTGGAGCTGTTATTGACGGTTTTCTTAGAGCATCATTAGTCATGATCCCCATTAGGGGATCATTTGACTAAACTAA